>JAFFZH010014206.1:0-69036 GCA_018420115.1 Euura saliciscinereae
TTACGTAATTTTTTACGTAATATTTTACAAGATCTTTTTCAGTAGGGCTACCTTTCGAACTATTTAAAGGACAGAATTCCAAAACGAATTTTTTAAAATGATGACATCATTAGAGCAGATGAAATGATTTGCATCGAAGGTTGATGGCATCGTTGATAACGAATCTGAAGTCAGGATTTGCAAAATTGAACATGGAGAATCCAATGTACTGGTAAAAAAAAGAAACTAGAAATATTCGGACCTTGAATTGAATTGGTACCCGTAGGTTCTTCAGGTCATGGATCACGAATTTTTCGTTTGATTTTCTTAAATTCAAATCAGATAATAATATCCTTTCGATCATAAAAAAAACCGGAAGTCAATTAGGCTGACACATTAGCAACCTAAATGATCAGCTTGTTAGTTTAGTAAGAACTGAAACTACTTATTTGATTGTGTAATAGGTTTTCCCTCATTTATTCTCGGATTAACTTCGGCACATCGCTAATTATTGGTTGTCCTGCTCTAGTGCAAAAGATATACGACCATTTTGATCAGAGAACAGGGCTATCGTGAAATAATCTTCTGGATATATCTTATCTGCTACAGGTGCGATGAAAGCTGAACCTTGAACGATTACAGTGGTTTCGTGATGACATAAAAAGCCCGTTGGCACAACCATAGTTTTCATTGAATGAGTTGACATTCTCATGTGGAAAGGATAACTAGATGTTTCGGTACTAATAACTATTGGCATTTTTGTGATACCTTGAGGGCATCGATGGACGCAATTATAGTGGTCATCCTACATATTCAAATCATAAGGGAAGCCTGGTATTTTGGTAGTGGATAGCTCGCCTTGACGATTAGAAAAATTTTGCGATAAATCATCAGCTTATTATATTTAATGCCTACAGAGAACAGTCTGACCCGATTTTGCTCGATAAGACTTATCTTTTGACACAGTGATAATGAGCATTCGTCCTCATAGACAAATCGGTCGTGAATACTTTGCACAGTATAGATTCCGAGTCTGTCTCTTCTTTTTTCAATGTTTAGACCGTATTGTATTAATAATTTACTCTCATTTCGTGTCGAAGGTCAATCATTACTCCAGTTTTTTAACGTTTCGGCCCGTGAAGAGGGCCCCCTTCAGAAATTTGTTTTACATAACAAAATAACAATAATAATTATTATTATTAAATTGTTTTTGTAACTGAAAAGAATGATGTGCTTTTTGAATGTGAATGCATTTTTTTTTTTCAAGTGCAACGGCACAAAACTCTTCCCTTTATGCGTCTAGTACCGGTTTTCAACTAATCGCGTAGCGTGTGAGGGGAAGGGTGTGACTATACAGAGTCTACCGTAATCTGTATCACGCCCTTATTATCAAAACTGTATTAATCTTACAAGTATGACAAAAGATTCAGTCTTGCACGGCTCCGTCTCAATTGCTGCGAGATAATTCATTTCCTGTACCTATGATAGCACGTGCAAGATTTTATTTTCTAATTTCAGCCTACCGCGCGTGCGGTGATGCCAAAATCCATATCAGGACGAAGGGATCTAATTTGAGGGGTTGAAAGATGGGGTTTACTGAGTCAATTTTTTTATAACACTGTAGTTTTGTTCGGGATACTTGTTTCAAGTGCCCACAACTCTTACTTCCTCTTCTTCTTCTTCTTCTTCTTCCTCTTCTTCCTCTTCTTCCTCTTCTTTTTCTGTTTGTTCTTCTTCTTCTTCGTTCTCCTCCTCCTTCTCCAAATGGTTATCACCTCATTGGCATGAGTCAAGGCATGTGCCAACCGCACGACTGTTCCATGGACGACATTAATTGAGAAAAGTGTTTTCGTTTTCGATTATTGAATCGGGGACGATTATAAGTCGTATAAGTGGTCACGTGCACTTAGTAACCGCGGGATTTCCTACAGATCTGCGCTATGAATTTGCCTGCTACACATATGCCGACGATGGTATCGCATGCATCGGCACATGTCTTATCTGATGAGTAAAGTTTCTTCCCGATTATCCCAATCTGATAACATCCCCGATAACGAAGCTTATCCGTGCGAAGAGTCTGAATTGATGAGTCTGAAGTGCTGAATACCTGCTGGAACTACTTTCATCACCGCCACGCTTTGTTATGTGGGATAACATGTTCGTCAGCACGGACTCACGTGTAGTGCGGCATTGTGTAGCGCTATCGCAAGAATGCCTGTCTCATGCAAGGAATGGAGGAAAAAAGTCGACACGCTTTATCGCGTCACAAATTAGTGATAATAGGGACCCCCTCAGATTCAAGGTGGGCGTGGATTAACCAGTCACCTAAATTGTCAAGTACGAGTACAGTACCGAGGTCCAGCTCACCAGTCCAATTTTCGTTCTTCGATGATCCCGAGCCGCAGTGAACAGACGTATCCACACACCGTTCCCTAACGATACCTCAAATGTTCATAGACATCTTTATCTGAGATATCATCACTCAGTTTCGGTTAATTACTGCGGTGTCGTTGCTGCCACGTACTATTTCAAACTCGTTTTCGCCCATCAGCAGATCGCTAAGAGGTAATTTCTTGTCTCCATTTCTCGTAGTTTATAGAAATATTGCTTTGAACATAATGGACTACAAACCAAGCGATTGAGTTGGTGTTACTCCTCTGGTTTTTTTTTTTTTTGCTACGTATTGAACCTTTGTGTTCAAATAAAGTTTACGAGAATTACACGTTGCACTGGTGAGTCCCAGGATAAGCTCTCGTTGAACCGGCTTCAGTTCCCGGATCAATCGTAAATTTCTATCATCAGAATTCAGAGCCTGCAGCCGCAAATGACACATGAAGATAGCAATATTCTTATAGTCTGACCGGTACCATAAGAATTTAACAGAGAAAATGCTCACAAGCTTCACTTTCTTTCGCGCAAAACTAATTAATTATAAAAATAAATTATTAATTTCAAATGCCATGTTCGCTTAATGACATATCTGTGGCCCAAAAAAAAGTCAGACAGCGTCTGCCGCTACGAAACTCGAACCAAGAATGAGTTGAAAAGCAGTGCTTCTCTTGACTATTCGATATTCCATTTGTGTATCGTGTACTTGCACGACATGTGCCATCCAATCTAAGATCCTTTGCTTTTTAATCAATTTATTCCATTCACTGCATTATATTCTGAATTCTATTCCTACTTTTGTTCTAGATCGTGCCATTGAAGTATCAATACTTTTTCAGGCTGCAGTTTTAGAATGTATTTTCAATCCAAAGATTTATGCGGTACCAATAAATTTCTTCTGCATTGAATTATGATTGAAATTTTAGTATTTGGCTCCTATTGAATTTGTGTTTAGTCGTGTCAATGCTCATCCTAACCGCATTTGATTGCTTTTGGTTTATCAAACTCAGACCTGTTTCACGGAATGAAATAGATTTCGATGATTATTATTCTGCTGCAGGTGGTATGATTTATTGAAATTGGTAAAATATACGCGTATATATATACGGATAAAAATTTGTTTCTACCAACCCCATATAATTCTTATATGGAAATGTTTTATGCATATATGAGATTTACATAATTACAACATTCAGCTTACTATTTTTTTAAATTCATTCATTAGACCCATGATCGGCTTTTTTCGCGGAATAGCCTCGGGTATCGTAACCACTTAATCTTGGCCTACATATCATATCTGTTTCTCACTACAATGTGGTTATCTTACAAAGATGATATAAATTACTTATCGCAATTAGATTCTAGTCAGTCTATCACTTTTGGTAACACGAGCATGAAAAGTGGGTCATTGCATGGCAGTTTAGCGAGATGAAAGGTCAGGTTTAGATATATTCAATTGACAAACAGGGTCGAAACGATGGACACGAAGTTGAAGGTTATGTTCCGCCACTGTCATGCAACCCCGTCCTTTTATTGCACTTGTTACGAAAAATATGATCCGTGAGTTGTGACAAGGGACGATTGGCAAATTACGACTCGTGTGACACGGTCGTCGCCATCGCCAACTTCCGTCCCTTGTTACACAATGTACTAAAGTTTGCTCAGCTATTATCTGTCTTGCGTAAGCTCGGTGATCGTGATCTTATGGAACCGTGCCGCTGTTTACGATTATCACCTCAGCATCGACGTAAATACGAGTACGGCGATACTCGGCCAGTGACGTCACGTCTATGATGCTAATCATGCTAATGCTACTGCACACGATACACTATAAAATATATAATAACGAAATTTTGAGTCTCACATCGCGAGTCAACGTGACAACCAGAATTCTATCTCGACAAATTTTTGTGCCGTGGATTAGGAAACTTGGATAGTTTGCAGATACAATGTTTATCATTACTGTATAATACCGGTATACGTCTGGTACTCGAGTGACCGGTATTCAATTTTCTGCCATGGCGGTGTCTTATAATCCTCTTTCTTCTAATGTTCCTGTTCACGAGTGTTTGGACAGTAACCTCTGAATATGGTCACCTTTCGGGAATTAAAACTTCGAATGCTCCAAGACAACACAGACACGGGGTGCCCTATTCGGAGGTTGAGCCAGCACTCGATTCGAGTCTTGCTCGCGAGCTATTGGTGGGGGAAAGTCGGTTCCAAGAATCTCAGTATACTCCCCTTATGCCTTATGGCCTTCGAGGTGCCCTATTCGGAGGTTTTACTGTACCTAAGTTCCCGCGTCAACTGCTGCACGTGTACTCTTTATCTCAGCTGATACAATTTTCTAATACCTGAATTTCATTTCAGATAAGGAAGCTCATACAATGGAGCAACGAGTGAACGAGAAGAAACGATTAGCGTTACTCTGTGGCGGTCAATGTACCGAGCATGAAGTGTCCTTACGCTCGTCGATCCAAGTCCTCAAGGCCATTGACCGTACCGAATATAACGTGATCTTGATTTGCGTCGACAAACAGGGACGCTGGATGCTCTGCGACGAGGACAATTACCTGCTGAACCCTGACGACGCGTTACGGATATCGCTGATAACCAACAAACACTACATCGCAGTTGTGCCTGGGCAACAGGATGCTCAGATGATCGACACTCTTACCGGCAAATCGTTGCCACGCATCGACGTCGTCTACAGTCTGCTGAACGGCGGTGTGGGGGAGGACGGTTCAGTCCAGGGCGTTCTACGGGTGCTGAACATCCCCTTCATCGGTAGCGATGTGCTCGCCTCAGCGGTCTGCATGGATAAAGAAATGACCAAACGCGTTCTGCGCGATTCCGGTATATCGGTTGCCCCCTGGGTGACTCTGCTGCGGACAGCCGAGCGCCCGCCGGACTACGACGCCATTTCGGCGAAGCTGGGAACTACGCTGTTTGTCAAGCCAGCTAGCAACGGATCTTCGATTGGGGTGTCGAAAGTGCACGATCGGGCTAGTTTCGAGAAAGCGGTCGCCCTGGCTTTTGTCTATGATCATAAAGTACTGGTGGAAACCGCTATCGTCGGGCGCGAGATCGAGACCGCTGTGATAGGCAATGATAATCCCGAAGTCAGTGTGTCCGGCGAGATCCTGCCCAAAGACAAACTTTACACGTACGAGAATAAATACATCAGTAGCAACCTAGCTGGGCTGGTGATCCCCGCGCATTTGGATCCCGATGTCAGTGAAGAGATACGCCGCATAGCCCGCGAGACTTTTCTCGCGATAGGCTGCGCAGGGATGGCACGAGTTGATTGTTTCCTCACCCAGGCAGGGGAGATCATCATCAATGAAGTAAATAACCTACCTGGATTCACTCCAAGCAGTCTGTTTCCCATGTTGTGGGAATCTAGTGGCTTGAGTCGTTCGGAACAAGTGATGAAGGTCATCAAGCTGGCGCTAGAGCGCGCGCGGCAAACAGGAGCAATTAAAACTGACATCTTTTGACCTGTATATATACAATTGCAATAGCTTAAATCATCATACAAATCATACAAATATAGGTTAATATACTTAGGAAATTGGAAGTTCGTCACACTTGTATCTGCGTTCAACAATAAATACACTGATGGTTAAGGACGTTGCCTACCCCCGCGCATACAGCTAGGCTCTCACTATATTGAATTTATCTACGATGTCATTGAAGATATCGCAATTCTCTTCGAAGCATTTTGAAGACAAAAGAAGGATCTATGTCGGGACGTAGGCCGATTTTGGAATTTCGTTTTAAATTTTCCAAAAAACGTTGTCGAAAGTAGGCATATTTTGCGACCTGCTACAGCGAAGACTAGACATTTATTGGAAAATCGGGCTACGTCACGACATAGATGCATCCTTTACCTTCAATTTGAGCCCAAAATCAATACAATCGTACATAAGACTAGCGAGAAAACTTGTATGAGCCGAGGCAGAAATTGCGATTTTTCCGCCCAGAGCAGCCAATCCCGAGCGCCTATCCCTACTCCGTCGTAGCCCAGGGAGTCGGTCCCAAGTAGTCCCAACCGTTATCCCCTCCACTTTCGCGCGGGAAGCCGAATTCTCCCGCGCTGGCTCACTAGGCAACGTCCTGAATCGTTCTATAAACTGTTCCCTTCCCTTCATGAACATCCACTAAAAAGCGATTTTTCGAAATTCGTCCCCTAAGCGGGTTAAAAGGGGTAAAACATGTTTTCGCGGATTCATCGATATCTCCTCGGCCCGATGAGATATTGACTTCGTCTTTGCTTCAAGTGCTTATTCGAATACCTCAAAAAGAGTTTGAGCATTTTCTGAAATTCCACTCCTAAGGGAATGAAACGGGGTAGAACCAATTTTTGAGGCGCGCAGCGCCGACCGGGGCTTGTGCGCGAAGCGCACAAGGACATAGAGTCATAGAAATATTAAATCCCCCGGGATCGGCTGTGTCTCAAAAATCGAGTTTTTGGATGTAGAATACCTATGTTTTGTTTGGAGAAGATCGAAGGATGTATTCTAATAGACCTTTGTAATATTTATAATGAGGAAACGGTTGAAACTAAAAATTTGAAAAAAGTCACAAAAAATTAATAAATGTCGATTCAAATCTAAAAAATGGGCGAACCCTAAAAATTTCGGGAGAACAGTTTCTTTATGTAGTTAATTGTTTGATTATCTAGTTATGGACTGAAATTCTCTTACAATCATTCTGATTTGAACACTATTTGAATCTCCCGCGCGGCAATGTCGATTTAGACGACAAAAATGGCGGCCACAAGCTCGTTCAACCGGGGCACGGAATCCGGGCCAAGTCGCTAGCACGCTGAAGAGTCCGGCCAACTCGTACAGACGTACTCTGTCGATAATATCGACTATTACTTGGTTTTGAATTCGAAGGTGTAAACGCAACCTGTTTCCGAGTGCGTGATTTACACTTGGAATTTTCGAAACCTGTTTGAGCAGCCAAAACACATTCGATTGATGTGAATTTGATATCAGTGACGTAGAAAAACTTAATGAAGGGCCTAAGAGTCTTGGATTTGCGAAAATCGAGACGTAATTACAGTTGTTTAACAATATGGTTCCGTAATCCAAGGAAGTGCTGCCGCTCTCCACTAGGGGCAGCACTTCCTTCGGTTAGTGAACAATATTGTTACACAAAATTCTGATTATGTCTTTCGGTTTTCGCAAATCCAAAAGTCTTAGGCCCTTCATTAAGTTCTTCTACGTCACTGATATCAAATTCACATCAATCGAATGTGTTTTGGCTGCTCAAATAGGTTTTGAAAATTCCGAGTGTAAATCGATTTTAGCGACAGAGTACGTCTGTACGGGTTGGCCGGTGTTAGATCAGTCACCAGCGTATTTTTTCAGCCAGTCTGCCAATGGTTTTAAGAACACGCGCCGGCTAACCTACCCGTTGACACTTTGACAGCTGAGACCCCATAACGCCGCCATCCCGCCGCTCGTCAGCATCAACAAAGAGGTTACGGTACGTCCGGGGATTACGATTTTGCGTATTTGTCAAATTTCTTAGAAATCTCTATACTCAACCACGTACAAAACATGATTGCACATTTTTGCGGCTAACGTTACCGACGCTATCATCGTCATTATTGCATCGGTCCTCCATTGTTACGAATATTTTTTTTTCTTTTTTTGTTCTGAAAAAACTGCGCAATTACATCCGGATATTTGAAACTCTATTCAAGGTTGAAACGAATTGCGCCTTCAGTCGCAAACTAATTGTAAATATCATATCTCATAAGAATCTGTATACTTCCGACCAAGGTGCATGAAAAAAGGATTCTTCGCATATCCCAGAGGTTATATCAATCGCCGATTTTCTGAGTCAGACGATCCGAGATGAGGCTACGTGCCACTGACTGTGTCGACGCAGACTCGTCGATAGACACAGCCTGCCTCACAGTCTTGAACACGGACAACCGAACACTCGAACTGTTCGGTCGAACGGACGAGTGCTACCTGGTGAGCATCTGAACAATTGATACATTGACTGGGATTTCTTTTTATTAATAGCTTAAATGTCTTTTCTAGTGCGACGGACTGTGGCTCGGCAATCTATCCGCAAAGAGCGCGGCAAACTTTTCGATTGATACCGCACATCCTTACCATCTTTACTATACCAACGATCACGAATACTGCCAGTGAGTACATGGCGAAATATCTGACTGTATTTTATCTTGCATTCTGATCAAATCACTGCCTTATTCTCCAGCACGACGTATAAATTCGTCGAGCACGGGCACTACGGGTGGAACCTGACGGAGAACAGCTGTTCCGAGATATACGAAACCGATCAACCACCGAATCCATACATGCGTAAGGATCTGGATACAGTCAGAACTGTAAAATTGTTGCAGCGATAGGCATCCTCTGCTCTCTATTACCGCCCCCCCAGCGAGTATGTTGCGCACACGGCTCAGAGGGAAACGAGAGACAAAAGAAGAGAAGGAGGGACTCTCCGATGTCGTGCAGCAAAAACAGGTGCAGGTGGTAGGAGGTGAGAGAAACGATCGCTGTTAGCCTTGCGAAATACACTACCTTAGTCACTACCTTGGCTAATGCAACAGCGATCGCTTCTCTCACCTCCTACCACCTGCACCCGTTTTTGCTGCACGACATCGGAGAGTTCCTCCCTCTCTTCTTTTCTTTCTCATTTCCCTTTGCTTGAGCCCGCGTGTGTGTAACATACTCGCTGGGGGGCGTAACAGGGAGTAGGGGACCTCTGGACAACTCTCTCTTATTGCCTCGCCATTCACTGGATGAAATTATTCTACAGAGTATTAATTTGATTTTCCAGCTATTCTCGCAGCATTCATGCTCTTCTTTTTCTTCGGTGCGACTTGGGGACTCGGAACCTTTGTTGCCAGGTCTGGTATGCTGACTAGATTTCTGAGGAGAGAGCAACCGGAAGTTCAGAGTGTGGGTAGATTCTTGCGATAAATTATCTGATCACCATCATTGACTCAGGGCTGGTACGCGCAGGGAAAACCTGGAGAACCGCTAAGAGTCAGGGAAATTCAGGGAATTTTGAAAATAGGACTGGATTTTATCACTTGAAAACGATCCAAGAATTTTTTTTTTTTTTTGAATATAATGTATATTTCTTGTGTATCGATGACGATTTGAAAATGAATTCATTTTCCTCAAAGAACATTCAATTTTGATGAAAAGTTTGTCAAATTTATCAGTATTCATGGGCCAAAAAGGTTTTTTAGCTGGAAGAATCTGATTTAGCGCTTAGAAAACCTGGAAAAATCAGGGAATCTTGTGCTCCAAAAAATGTACCAACCCTGATTGCGCTCTCATCCATGTGACGCATTCCATGATTTAGGACCTGGGGCGACTCCAGGAACCTGAAACTTCCTCCAGGCAGCCTGAGGCAGTGACCAAGACCAGCACTCGCGCGAGATTTTTAGATACCTTCCGAGGGTAACAATTATTGTTTTAAAGATCAATCAACTGTAATTCCATTTCATCACATCGAGTAATCTCTTGTTCTTCAGAATTGCCATATTGGTGATGATATTCGTCAACAATGGCGGAGGTAAATACTGGTTCTTCAATCACAGTCCTTGGCACGGAATAACGCTTGCCGATCTGGTTCTACCATTGTAAGTCTTATCAGGATATTTTCGGAAGAGAATAAAATCTTCCGAAATCAGTTGAAATCATGTTGAGGAGTTTCAAAGTATTTCATAAATTCAGCTATTCTCAAAAAATTAGTGAAAATAAATGACCAATTTTCAGCTTTGCGTGGATCATGGGATTCACCATAGTCATATCGATGCGTACCCAACTGAGAATATCGGTCTCAAGGTGGAGAATAATCCTACGTTGCCTCCGTCGCTCCTTGACACTGATCTTCCTTGGCCTGGTGGTGAACGCCATCAAGGGAAGTACCCTTGGAGAACTCAGATTCACAGGAATTTTACAGCTGCTTGGAGTTTCGTATTTCATTTGCGCAACTATTGAGGCAATATTCACTAAAGCTCAAAGAACTTTTCAGGTCTGTTATGGAAAAACTATTGGAAAGAAGTTAGCATATTTCTCTATTCCACATAATCTCTTTCTTGTCTACAGTACGGCCGTTTCGGGTTCCTCCAAGACTTTCTAGACGGTTGGGTACAGTGGCTGATAATCATCGTCATATCAACCGCACACTTGCTCATAACGCTTCTACTGCGTGTTCCCGACTGTCCAAAGGGATACTTCGGCCCAGGAGGTGATCACGATCATGGAAGCTTCAGGAATTGTACCGCGGGAGCAGCTGGTTACATCGACAGAACTGTTCTTGGCTCTCATATATACACTAAGAAAGGGAAAGGAATTTTCGGGGACCATCCGCCCTACGATCCCGAAGGTTCGCACATGCTCCTTTTCGGTTTCCTGCAGTCTCGTTGATCAGAACTGTAACTGAATTATTATTATTCTCTCTTTTGCAGGAATCATGAACACTATGTCGGCAGTACTGTTGGTTTACATGGGAGTTCAAGCCGGTAGAATAATGCTAACTTACCACCAAGGAGTGGCTAGAGTAGCTCGCTGGCTTGCCTGGTCTCTGGTCACGGTAAGAGTCTGCCGGAAATCGTCTCGAATTACAATTAATTTCTCTACTTTTGTTATTGCAGGGCATCATCGCTGGTATCTTGTGTAAATTCGGCAACAATGACGAAGCTTATATACCGGTGAACAAATCGATGATGACTCTATCCTACGTGTTGGCGACATCTAGCATAGCTTTTCTGACAAACTCCATTCTCTACGTTCTGGTCGATCTTCAAAACTGGTGGAACGGATCGCCCTTCTACTACGCAGGTATGTTCAGTTTTAAATCGTGAAATAGAAGAAACTAGTTGAAATAATTCTTGCTCATACTATTTTCTCTCATTTTCAGGAACAAACGCTATACTTTTGTACTTGGGCCACTACTTCACTCACGGCGTGTTTCCGTGGGGCTGGAAAATCGCAGGTGTTCATACACACGCAAATATTTTATCGATGAACTTGTGGACAACAACGTTGTGGGGTATAATAGCCTATCTTCTCTACAAGAAGAACGTTATTCTCACCGTCTAAAAGGCTTCGAAGCTTGTTTTACCGATTGAACACGATTTGAATGATTGACTTGTTGCTGTTTTCTTAAATTACAACTTTGATTATTTCTCTTTTGTTATCTTGACGAGGCTGCTCATTTCTCTTCTCAATTTGAAGCAATATTATAATTGTTTAGTATTTTAGTTCGTAGGTCTAGAGATACCTAAAAGCTTAACTTCGAAGTCAACCGCTTCTGATATAATTATTATTTAGTTATACGTAACTAGGTTTATCAGGTTTTTATTTTTCTAATTAAACAAATTGCCGAGATGATAATTACTCGGCATAACTCGTGATATAACGTGATAGTTGGATAAACGATCCATCTATTCATTAACAAAGAATCGATAAGAGAATTAAATAATAAATTACCATTATATTTTCTGCATAGTATACAGAAAGAATATTCTTTGCATAAGTAGCATTTAATAATATAACATTAAGTTTGAACTCGGGCCAGGAGATCTATTTCATGTATTTCCTACTCTAATACACGAATAAATAAAGGATATAATTATTATTGATAAAAAAATGACGGTATACCGTGTAGCCTGAGTCTCTCGATCCTTGATCTCCACGTTTCTGAAACTAGGAGTTTCTCTCCTCAGGTTTTTTGTAAGGAAGTCCGAGTTTCTCGAATATATCCTCCTCGCTGTTTATCGTTTCTGCTTCGCCAGGCAGTCCTGGAACCAAAACTCTCGTTAAGCGTCAAATTATCACATTTTCACGGCTTCGATTCGCTACCTTCTAGCGTGAGTCGTTTTAATGTGTACTCGTTGAGAGTGTATTTCTTCTGTAATGCGTGCGCTCGCATGTTCTTGTTGAACAGATCGCTGCCGGTGAAGTAAAGAACTGCGCAATAGTAGTGATCGCTGGGGGCTAGTCTGATGTCCAGGCGCCTGTGTGGCTTTGTAGCATCTCCAGGATCACGGCAAACACCCTGAGGATGATATAAGAGTCCAATCTCTGGTTTCAATCTCTCCACATTGTCCTTACCATAAACTTTGACCCCCCCATTGAAATAGTCTCGGATATCAATCCCTCGTCCTCCAAATGTTTGACGATATTTTTAAGCAGTTCACCCTTCTTGCTGCCTTTACCGCTCACAGAGGTAAAGTCAGGGTGAGTTATGAGAACGTCGACGTCGCCGCTCTCCTCTTTGCCGCGTCTGTAACTCCCGCATACCGTGGCTACGTATTTTTCGTCGAGATCGGAGATGGACGCTTTGAGGAAGGTTTCTATCCTCCGCACCTCGTCCCTCGGAATTTTCTTCTCGAAATCGTCAAAGTGCCTGTAAATTGAGTGTAAAGAATCAATGCGAGGCGATCGATAGCACAATTCGATCCGTACTTCAGACCGATCTTTTGATGGTGGTTCAATTTGTCTTGATTTTTCCTCAGGTCTTCCAAAGTCTTGATTCCAGCGTCGACCAATTCCTTTGCCTTGGAGGGTCCGATGCCCGACACCCTGGTCAACAAGTTTATCGGTCCACTCGTGCCGTCGGCATTGATCTGAAAATTTATTTAAAATGAGAGAACGAAGTTCGGAGAAGGTAGAGAAGTTACCTTTTCAAGTTTTCTCAATTTTCCCGTTTCAAGAAACTCGTCTATCTTCTTTCCGATCTTCTCTCCGACCCCGGGCAGCTTTCTCGCCTCGTCTCCGCTCTTCACTCTGTACGATAGCGAAGCCAGGGCGCTAGCCGCTTTTCGGTACGCGTTGTACTTGTAGATGTTCTTGCTTACGTTACGCTCGTAATTAGCCAGCTCTGTAAGTATTCGGAGTACATAATCCAAGGCATTTTCGAGAATTATGTGATTTACGTAAGAAATTAATTGTGAAATCCAAGAATTTTCCATTTTTATTCAATTTATACAGTTTTTTGGTTTCAATTGATCGATTTAGTTGATTTGAAAAATAAAAATAATTATTACTAACCTAACCTAGCAATAGCCGTAACCTAACTAAGTTTGAATTCTTGGCTACTGAATTTTTGTGAAAGTCAATGAGAAGAAAAACTACGTAGTTCGTATAAAAATTATGCGACGTACCTATTAAAAAATCCGAAAGATCGGCATTGAGGTTGTCAGCATTGTCCGGAGCCTTTCGTTTGCTCATTTTTTTCCCGTACTTGTTTAACGAGCACGCAACGATATTTTTATGGGCACAAATTCGGTAAACACACTGTCAAACAAAATCCTAACCTCAGAAATGCGTAATAAACGACCTAACCTCACATTACGTTACAATAACATTAAACACAACACCGCTGGGAGGTGCTGCGATCTGGCGAGGTCAACCTAAACTAAAATCACCCAGAACTCGGGAATCCCAATCGAGAAAAATCACAAATTTTTATTTTCAAGATATAATAGATGTAATAAAGTATCAACCGAAACGAGAATAATCACGCAGCATTTGTTTATTATTTACAAATTACTCAAGAAAGAAGAAATTCTTACGAATTTTCAGACCACTTCGACGACAGACGATTCAAATCACTTCAGGTGGTTGTCTTCTAATTTTTTCAACACTGCATGTGATTGCAATTTTTGAATGAGAATACAAGAGCTGGAGAGAGAAGTTTAACGAGCCGCGAAAAAATGTAATCGTCGCTGAGAAACACGCGTTTTGAAAAAAGACTCAAAAAGTTGCCAGAATGATTCACACACATGACGAAAAAAAAAAAGAAATCTCACGAATTGATGTATTTCTTTTCGTGTGTGCATAGATTTAAATTTCATATTTTTGCACTCAATTTCTGAGAGAAAAAAAAATTCAATGCAAAGTTTGGAATTTCAATTTAGAATATCAGTTGTTAAAGAGTTTCTGGTCGAGGATAGCGAGGTCGGGGAATTCGGGAGTCGGGGTAATGACGCTTCGTTATATGCCGGCAAAATCACTATGTTTATTGTATAAATTAGAAAACAGGACACATACAAAGACAGAAACCACGTAATAGGCACGGTGGCCAAAAGTGAACCGGTCATAAAGACCTCTGACTATAATTAAATGATTATATTGAATTATAATTATCGCTCGTTTTTACTTCGTTCGAATCGGTACTCGAAGTTACCCTTTCGGACGTCGGGTACGGACTACTCTCTCTTCCCTAATCGTTCTATTATTCGCCTAGCCGGATTAGGTCCGGTCTCGACCTTTGTACTCGCTCATACACTCATACGTATACAAACAAGAAAATACACACATACACATTCTTCACCTGTGACTTCTAACCATTGGATATCGCGCTTTGCGTCTTATTGCATTTGTCGTTAATACAGTTGAGCTGTGAATATTCGTTCTGAATTTTAAAATATTCAAGAACGGAATTTTTATTCATTTGAAAATTGGGATAAATATGTACGTTGAAAAGATCGCTTTTTATCTCATCCTCTCAGCGACATCTTGAAAACCCGTTGTTATTGTTAGAGATAGTGTGTATCTCATGGGCGAATGGGGCAAAAAAGAGTTTCCGACAATCGATCAACGCTTACAGATTTTATTAACGTTCTATAATAGTCTGTACATTATTTAATTACTTCCAAGGGACATCCTGTAAATAATAAATAAAGCCACTTCTCGCCACGCGGTCCATACGACCGTAGTGTGAGCGTAGTAGCCAGCCCAAATGCGTATTGCCGCTAGTGTCGCGTGATCATGGAGTAGAAGGAGACATATCTCCCCACATTGAGGCGTATAAAAGTGGTCCTAAAATCCACGTTATGGGGGGCGCTGCGAACAGCCGAGAACCGTACGATTCCGGCGAGCGGCAAAATTTGAATATCATTTATGACGAGCAATGTAGAATTCGAACTGTACATGTACTAAAAAGAATATGGGGCATTCCACGCCAACTCGACCAGTGTTAAACCACGACCATCTCAAAATCATCCCGTGTTTTTTTCTAATATTCTACTCAGTAAAAAACGCGTCCTAAATTTTGTCCAGATTTTTGCTTTTATCAAACCGTTAATTTGCTATGAATTTTTGAAGTTGATTGAGAATGCCCCTTTTTACAAATCTGAAAAAATTGTCAAAAATCCAATGGATGACACAAAACAGCCCCCGTTTGGGAAAACGTGGGCCGAATTTTTTTTCAATTTTTTTTTTTCACTTAATTCGGAATTTTTTAATTTCAAAAACTGAAATTAACACAGGATCAAATTGTAAGCGTCAAATAAGGGTCATAAATGGTGGAACCGAACGTTTCCGAGTAAATTGAATCTTATTTAACGCTTGAAATTTGATCCTGTGTTAGATAATTTCAGTTTTTAAAATTAGAAAATTCCGAATTGAGTGAAAAAAAAATAGAAAAAAAATGTTGCCCACGTTTTCCTAAATGGGGGCTCTTTTGTGTAATCCACTGGATTTTTGACAATTTTTTCAGATTTTAAAAAGGGCATTCTCAATCAACTTCAAAAATTCATAACAAATTAACGGTTTGATAGAAAAAAATCTGAAAAAAATTCAGGACGCGTTTTTTACTGAGTAGAATGTTAGAAAAAAAACATGGAATAATTTTTAGATGGTCGGGGTTAACCACTGGTCGAGTTGCCCCATATTTAATTTCTATAAGGATTTGATGTACTCTGATAAAGAGTGAAAATAACTGGCTATAATCGAATGTCACTATGCCGCTGGGAGAAGAGGAGCGGATCTCTACGGTTCTCGACTGTTCGCAGCGCCCCCTATACCGTGAGACACATTTTTCTTTGACGATAATATGTCTGCTTCTACTCCATGCGCGTGATGCTAGATTTTCATTGGCAGTAATTTAACGCGCAGCGAAATACTGCCGTAGCCTCATTGGTCGTGACGAACCACGTGATCAACGACCAATGGGCCTACGGCAGTATTTTGACGCGCGTCAAATTACTGCCAACGAAAATCCGGCCCGAGGTGTCGCCCGAAGCCGGAAGGGTTCGGCTACGATCGGGCGAGTTCGGCGGTCGATCGATAGCCGATGAGGGGTGGGGGTAGCGTCGCTAGTGTCGCCGCAGTTCATAGCGGATCCTGCAGCCCGGCGGTACTCGCCTCCCACCCTCGGCTCGGGTCTTCTGAAAGTTCAAGGAACGAAGTACGACAAGAAACACTAGCTATCGCGTCTACGGGCGCGGCTTGCGTCTCGAAGTGGCGTATTTCACATGGAAAAATGTCGTCCCTCGACTACCTGGATCTGTGCAGATTGTGTCTAGTTAAAGACCGAGTCTCCGTGCCGATATTCGAAGGCGAGGGCGACGTCCGGCAGATATTCCTAAAAATCGCCGCCTGCCTGCCGGTCAAGGTAAGCAACTACGCCATCGATGCCAGCCACCCGACGCACCGTCGCCATTTTGTTAAGGTTATAACATAACGTCCCGAGATCCGAAACCCCAATTTTCAAATACCGCGTTCGAATACTCGACGAAACTTACGCGGACTCGACAATTATCGAAGCGATACCCTCATTATCGTCACACTCCGCTGTTGCGCAGCTATAAAATCGATCCCCCACCCTCCCCCCCTCTCTGAACCCCGCGCGTCCACAGGCGCCCGACGCCATTCCCTAACAAAGGGACGCGCGGCGTCGCGCGCGAACAACGAACGATCTCATCAATTATCGTCGATGATTACAGGTCGCGCGAGAAGACAAGTTACCTAAGAAGATATGCGACGATTGCGTGTACAAAGTAGAATTACTATACCAGTTCTGGAACACGACAGCCAACGCGGAGAAGCAGCTGCTGCAATGGCTCGGAGAGGTCGGACTCGAGGACAAGCAAGGCTACGTCACCGGAGTCCTGAACCCGGTAATTATTCTTCTGTTTCGTATCGAGCATCGAACAAGCGAACGTGGAAACAAAAGACGCTTGTTTACCCCGGCAACCGTAGTCATTTCGAGCCACAGAGTCTCTGAGGACGCTAGTTTCGAGTCTTCCGTTGACTAAAACCGTTCCTCCTCACACAGAGTACTATGAAGCAGGAGGAAACGTCCCCTGCGGTCCTGCCGGGGGGAGTTATGCAAGTTAGCGAAGCTCAGCCGGTCATCGGCTTGGGAGTGGGTGTCATAGACACCATCGGACTCGGAATGCCGCTTATCATACCCGGCGGGAATCAGCAGCTGCCCACCGTGCCCATGGACACAAACGCAGTGCCGGTTGTTCATCATCCGATTCCTGGACCGAGCAATCACGAGCAGCTCACACAGTCCCAAACAGAACCGTCCAATCGTCAGGAGGACGAGGATGAGACTAGCGAAGAGGAGGAAAACTCCGACGACGATTGCGACGCCGATGACGGTGGGTAAAAAAATTCACGGAATGCAGAGATTTTGTCCAAATCGAATTCTAAACACCGGAAATATCGTTTTATCGGAGTACCGATGTAATATTTTGTGTTCCATTCTCCGAAGCAGGTCTCCCGGTCAAAGAGGAGAGCGAGGAAGACCCTGGCAACAGCAGAACGATCGAACCAACGACCTTCGTTAACGTTTCACTGGCGTGCGACGAGGCCGGTCCCTCCGGTCTACAGCAACAAAAGTTGACGGAGATACCAGAGATGTCTATGCCACAACCAGTCGACGCCGATCCCAAGTCTGGGTGAGTTTTCCTTGCCTATTTTCATCACTCGTTTTAATATCGAGAGACGATGATGAGCCGATGAGACTTAAACACACACATTCGCAAACAATATCCTATTCAGGGGGGGGGGAGGTTTTATAACTGTCGATTCTCGGTTTTTTATTATTGTATTTTTACAATTCGAATCGTTACTCTTGAGAGTTAGTCACCTTGATGTTGATGCAACAAGGTGCGCCAGGCACGATATCCGGTGTCTTTACACACCTCTCGATCATCATCGGCTCTTGGCAATTTAGCAATTTGTTATATCCAGCTTGTCGCCTTTCATTCTTTCAATCAGAAACATATTTCGTTCAAACATATTGATCCGTGTCTATTAAAATGATTTTTTTTTGCCAATGCAAATTGCTAGATGCCGTTAATTATTTATAGCGTATATTATCATGATGTATTAGTAGTATGTAAGGGCATGTATTGTGTATGTTTAAATGAAAGGACTCTCATTTTTTCATTATTAACGAAAATTATCAAATTGTTCAGATCATATTTGGAATGGTGATATGAAATAGTTTTCTTAACTTTCATAGCGACATACACTCGTCTTTTTAATTTATATTCAATTTATTATTTGTATGTTTAAACATTTGTCTTATCGACGGATAAAAAATGAGACCTATTATTGTTGTAATTTGTTTAAATCGATCGGGGGTCTTTGGTCTTCTCATCTTTTACTCTGTCCATAAAACACAATGTTTTACCCATATTTATACGTGTTGTCGATATAACATTACCACGCTTACGTAAGGCACTAAATGCCGCACATTGACCTGCAGAAATGAGTCTATATGAAAGAAAAAAAGAAAAACACTTGCGTTACCGAAAATACAAAATATAGAAGGGTTCGTTGCAACGATCGATTTGATAGTCGCGTTTCTATATTTCAAACAAAGATAAAATAGCTAGACGGCGTTCGGTTTGCTGGAAAAAAAAGTATCGCAGATTTGAATCGCGCTTCATATTATCGGTTATATAAAATTGAATCGGTGTTGAATACCGGCTAGTGTGGTGAGCAAACTTTCTATGAAGATTGAAAGAAGAAAGAAGAACGATCATGGTACCCGAAGAAGAATTTCACGATTATGACGATACTCTGAGACAAGAAAGAAAGGAAGCTGAGAATGGATGTGTTTCAACGTTTTATCAAAAAGAAAAGGCGAGTATTCCTTCACTAAATCGTCTCACGTTTTATTTTATACATTTTTTTTTTACCTTCCTTCAATCTGGACAACCATTTTATTCCCTCATTCCCATGTTTTATATATTCATCGTGTACACGTAGCAGGGTATAGGGAGAAAAAGGTTGATTATTGCGTTTGAATAATGAATATCGAAACTACGACATGTGCGGATAAGTTGCCGCGTACTCGCGCGACTTATCTACCATTAATTCACCCTCCACCCCCACAATTCCTTCGCGATATACCACAGCGTTTTATCGATCCATACCTGTGTTTTATGGATGGGTGAATGTTGTTTTATTATCATTTCTTGAGAGGTAAATCGTATTCATACTTTATTCGAGTAATAAATCTCGAGTGATTCAACGATCTATATTTGAGTTGAGTGATCTGAGGAGATGATTTCAAATATTATATCGCTTGGCTTGAATCGATTACACGAAGAAGATGGACGAAGTGCTCCTGATTGCTACAAAGATATCGGCTTGGTTGTATCCAAAGGTGAGAAGAGACTATCGCGACTTGATTGTATACTTACGAATTTTCAATATACCTCGCCGAGGTTCGATTATACGAATCTTGGTACAATCCTTATTTTTTTTCTCATTCCTACCCTGAAGAAATCGAACAAAATCCCTGTTACATGACCCAAAGAGAGAAGAGAACATTCTCTGCTCTGAAACAGGTAATTTAATTTGTAGATCTTTTTTGTTTTATTTAATATATATATTGAAACGAACGAAGAGATGCGTTGGCGATGTGACGATGAAATGTAAACCGTGTAGCGGTGGGGTTTTATAGTCTCAAGCAAAGAAAAGAAAAATAATAGTCATGATTAATTGCGAATAAATAATGCAAGAAGCACTATAAGCACAACCACATCTCACACATGAAATACACAAAAGCATCTATATCTTCACTCGCCTGCTGCTCGTCTCGATGTCAAAAGAATATAGAGAAGGGAGTATTTTCCGCGGCCCATTGTTCTTGAAGTTTATCCTTTCAGGAGTGGCGACGAGATACTCGGAAGTTTGTCAGGGATGCTGCGACAAATACTATCGCCATCATCACCCGAATGCGGTGGCGAGCAGGTCGGCGCATCTATGTCCGTTGACCAACTAGCTTCTTCTTCTTCTTCTTCTCGCGGTTGTTACACCAACAATGTCGGAGCCTTACTAACTACGAACTTAGATAATAACATGCGACGCGACTACACGAGCCCTTCGTTTGAGACGGTTGAAATGTTTTCATCCGGTTCGTCGTCGTATCCTTGTCCCACTTGTGGAATGGAGTTTGTTAGTCGTTTCAAATTGAATTATCACACTAGGACTCATATGGAGAGAAAATTTGGGTGTAACGTTTGCGGTAAATCATTTACTACTCAGCATCACTTGAAGATGCACGAAGCTATGCACTCGGACGTCAAACCTTTTACTTGTCACACTTGTCCGGCGACATTTAGATATCAAAAACTTCTGGATCGTCATAGAAAAATGCACGACGATCCAGATGTGGTAAAACCATATTCTTGTCCGCGTTGCTTTATGAGATTTGATACGAGAAACAATTACAATCATCACGCTAAGACTCATAAATCTAATGCACTGAATCCCTCAAATACGGATGGCGAGAGGCTGAACGATAACTTTAATCAGGTATTACCCGTGTCTGTGACAAATTCTACTTCATTGTCTCAAGCTTCTTTCCCTTGCGAGGCGTGTTCCCTTGAATTTCCGTCCATTGATTCGCTTAATACACACAAACTTGTTCATCGTTCAAGACCGTTGGTCTGTGACGTTTGCGGTAAAGGGTTTACCCATAGAAAATACTACGTGGTACATCAACGTATCCATACCGGGGAAAGACCCTACTTATGCGCTATGTGCGGTAAATCATTTACCCAAGCTTCTACGCTTACTGTTCATAGAAGATATCATACCGGTGAGAGACCATACACTTGTACACAATGCGGTAAAGGATTTGTTACTCGTACAATTATGCTCAATCATATGAAAAAACACTAATGGGATACAGTTTTTCTTTTTTCTGTTTTTTTCCTTTGCTCACTATTGTTGCGTTGATAGTTGACCAAACGTGTAGAGAATCGGTAGTTGTTTCGTAATGTAATTCTGTTCCTTTTTATATACTTTTTTTTTTTGCCGAAATTTAACGTTTTCGGAAATATTTTAATTATTTTTTTAAACGTGATAAATTGTTATAGGTATAAATCAATTGAATTGCACTATAAAGAAAACTAAAAGAAAAAGAAAAAAAATGCTATTTTCACAACAAATTTTCTCACTATACAATTAATGTCTTTTTTATTCAATTGTATAAGTTGAATAATAAATGTTATTTATTCGGAAAGTATTTCATTCAAGGTATCCATTTACTTCAAGTCTTGAAGCCAATTGCATAACGGTATGATAAGGCACTGGACTTTTTTTTTTCTTAATCATAGATTTCGGGGAAATGGAACACAATGTTTCTGAGATCTTGGCAAGTCCTACATAGATCTTCGTGATGGAGAGAAAAAAAAAATTTGGTAAGAACAAAGTAAACATTTTTTTTTTTCAAATTTATTTGATGTAATCACAATAAAAAAAAAATATATCTTCCACCTGGGGTTTCCCTCGACTCTGATAATCGTGAGTCGTCAGGGTCTTTGAGTTTTAGCATCGTTCGGAAAAGGAATGAGGCTGACGAAAAGGGCGCTTGTTCCGGCAAGTTCGATCAAACGTGCAGAGATGGATGCTGTTGGTTTCACGCCGTTGATATTTCGAGAATCATCAGAAAACTACTGAACAAGTAAAGAGAGGAGGACAGGATTAATTTACAATATAAAGTCTTTATTTATCGGACGATTTAAGGAAGAAGCGAAAAGCCACAGCGTGAGTAAGGCGTATCGTTTGGTTTTGCCTTTGCTTCTACCTGAAATTATAATAATATTGAAAAAGAATTCACAGTTTTACGTTAATAATGAGAATCTTGTCGTCGTCTTTTTTTACCACAAGTGGCTAAAACGCGTAAGTGAGTCGTTATATTTGAATAAATGAGGAAATTTATCAAACAATGCTTACGCCATGTTTAGTTGAGGGGTAAAATTTGTCAACTGAGTCGAAAATTTTGTGGTCGCGGTAAGCGTCGTTAGTCTATAGTATTAAAGATATTAAAAAGATTTTGTAAATAAATAATATGATTATTAAGATTAAAATAGTTTGATATCGCCGAAAAAAAAAAAATGGCAGACGAGTATGAAATTAGTCATTCATGACGTGTGTCTCTTATTTGCAGATATTTTGTTACAAAGAACGACTTGCCTGGTAGCGAGCTGATGTCGCAGGACTGTAGCAACGGTACTGAAATAGAGGATCAGAAAATATCGATACATGAACAGAGTTTGCACGTAGAGGAGAACCAGTCGAAGCTATACCTATGCACACTGTGCGGTGAAGGTTTTGCCTCCGAACAGGCACTCGCGGTGCATAACGAGGTACACGACGATAAGTATCCATTTTCGTGCGACGAGTGCGGAAGAAGTTTTAAGACGACGTCGACGCTGAGGAAACATCAGCTGATACATACCGGGGAGAAAACAAACGTTTGCGAAATATGCGGATACTCGAGTTTACATCGTTCAAATTTAATAAATCATCAACGACGTCATCATTTCGATTATAAATTTAGATGCGATATTTGTAGCATGGGATTTTATACGAAAAGCAATTATCAGGAACATCTAACTATACACAGTAGGGAGAAACCTTTTCAATGTCATATTTGCCAGGCTTCGTTCAGATATCGTCAGGGATTAAGGCTTCACGCGAAATTGCATCAACCCGATTATATACCGCCTCAGAAAAAACATCATTGCGAATTGTGCAACAAACGGTTCTCGAGGAAACAGGTATTGTTGGTTCACATGAAAACTCACAGCACAGGCAATGTTCAGAGCGAATTTGTATGTCACATATGCGGTAAGTCTGTATCGAGCAAGACTTATCTTACCGTTCATGTTAGAAAACATACCGGCGAAAAACCACATGTATGCGATTTGTGTAACAAGGGCTTTATATCGCAAAATTATTTAAGCGTACATAGGCGAACTCACACCGGCGAAAGACCCCACGAATGTACCCACTGCGGTAAACGATTCACACAGAGGACCACATTGGTCGTTCATCTAAGGGGTCATACGGGGGACAGACCTTATCCTTGTAACATTTGTCACAAATCTTTCGCCTCTAAGACCATGCTCAATTCACATCTTAAAACTCACGCTAAACAAAACGCTCGTGCTCAACAAGAACAGGAGAGAAACGACGGGTCGAGTAACGTATTGATGCATAATTAAGGAGGGGACGTTGATTATATAAGTATTGTTTATTTAGATGCATACTTACAACCGATTCACAGACTTTATAAAATTAAGACTAACACTCGGTGCAGGATATTTAATTATTATTATTATTTTGTTTTTTTCTTTAAATAATAACAAAACGCTAATTTTTATTATTATTTTTGTTATAATATTTTCTTTGATCTTATATATTAGAATTTGTTTCGCGCCCTCAGCACCGATTCGTATTACATGACACGATTTTGATTAAGTTCGTTTAAAAAAAAAAAAAAAAAAAAAAAAAATGCCTATATGGGACCACGGGGGATCAGATCTTTGTCTATTTTGTGTAATATACCCTACGCAATTTTTTTTCTTAGATATATTTATCGGTCATTGTTGGCGCGGGCGCGGGCGAATAGATATGTACGCTTGTTAATTCTGTACTATTAGACGATAATATTACATAAATTTAGATAGAATAATACAGAGGTGTCATTTTTATACGATATTGGATTACTCAAAACGATTACTATCTATATAAATCAGTTATTGAAAATTTTATATATATAATTATAATTACGCGTTCATTCCATATCATATATAAATATCAGACGCAGGGGAATATAATTATATGAAATTGTAGGGGATTTAAAAAAAAAGACAATTATTGACGATTTGAGAGAGAGGATTTTTTTTTTATACTACGAGATATATATTATGATTATATATACGGTGTGAGTAAAATTACAACTCACCCTTACCTTTTGAAGCCGTTCTTGTATTCATATTTGTGAGAGGAAAAAAAAAATCTACCAAGATTATTGATTAACACTCGATATTATACGTAGCAACTAATTTGGGGGAGTTTTTTTCTTTCAATTTTTTTTTTTTCAAGAGAAATGTGGCAGCAGTGATCAATCGTATGGATCGTATTCGTCCTAGATAGAAGGAGAAAGATTTTTCTCATTGTCTATTAATTATTAACAGTATATACAAATATATATGATATTTGATTAGCTATATTATTAATATGAGTTTTTATTTACACAGATTATTTGACTCTATTATTTAGTTAAATATATATGAATTATAGATTTGTTTTTCATCATTAAGTTTATAATTATATATAGATGATGAAGATTAAAAAATCTTACATGATTATAGTAAGCCATGACAGAAAGGAAAATTAATTATATTCCACAAAACGAATAATCAATCGCACAGCTAATCTTTTTTAGACCGTAAATATTCGAGTACAATGATTATTTGTATATTATTTTATTTAAATTGAAATGGAAAAAAAATGTGTTACAGCTATAATTGATAATATTGATGATAATGTAATGACTTTGGTCAAATAAAAGAAGAAGAAAAATACAACAACAATGATTAAACGTGGAATAATTTCAATTTATTTGCTGTTCACAAGATTGAACCAATAATAGTAATAACATCGAACCTACTAACTCAATATTTTTAATACGGTATTTCACTGCAGGAATAATTAATGCGAAGAAACAAACAAATCAGGGTCTCAGCGTAATGCAGATTTTCATATTCTACAGTGTGGTTGAATATTTTATAATTACAGATACCGCGGCTATGAGGCCTTGGCTTTCGTACCCTTGTTCACAGTCTCGGAAGAAATTCAATCCTCGTTACCTAGTAGAAGCGGGAGTGATCGTCTTGAGGAGACCGATAATTTAGGATCGGATGACTCTTTGATCCTTGGAAAGACCCCGTTTATATCTATTGCAAAAGAAGAATTTAACAGTCTTGAATTATCTGCTCGATGTGATATTTGTAGTAAGGTATTTTTAAACGAGAGATATTTGGCGAGGCATAAAATATCTCACGATAATCAGGGCAGCGTCGTTGATCTGTATCAATGCAAGGAGTGTCAGAGAGTATTCAAAACTAGGGAGGACTGCCATAAACATCTCGATAACATTCATTCCGGTAGTCAATTCAGCTGCGATAATTGCCCCAAGGTTTTTCGGACAAAGAGAAATCGCGATATTCATCTCAAGAAGAAACATAAGATGATGATAACTTCGACTTACAACTGCGATGATTGTGGCGTAACGTTTTTTGACGTCAATCTTTATCGAGCACATCGCAAAATCCACAATGATAATCGTGTACTCAACTGCGAGTACTGCGATTTTGAAACTAAGAATAACACCAGTCTTCGGACACACAGGAAATTACATACCAATCAGTACAGTATAAGGTGCGAAGATTGTTCCAAGGGTTTTGTCTCTCAAACTGCGCTGGATAGGCATAAGATAACTCACACCGGGGAGAGACCGTTCTCTTGTAAAATTTGCTCGGCGTCCTACGCAGACAAAAGGAGCCTGCAGCTTCATTCCACCTCGCACGATCCTAATGGGAGGGAAAAAAAATATCAGTGTGAGATTTGTGGGTATTCGAGTTTTTGGAGAGGAGCAGTAAGGGTGCATATGAAAGTTCATACCGGGGCCAAAGTTATTTGTCACGTTTGCGGACAATCGGTTAGCAGCAATCATTATCTCAGTATTCACATGAGAATTCATACAGGGGAAAAACCGTACAAGTGCAACGTCTGTAACAAAGGGTTTAGACAATTGAAAAATTTAGCTGTACATTGCCGTATTCATACTGGGGAAAAACCTCATCTATGCGAATACTGTTGCAAATCATTTTCCCAAAAGACTTCACTTAAAAATCACAAGTGTAAGGCGCTACCTTGATATCACATGTACGATTTTTGTTTTTCTTCAATTGGAATATATTCTAATAAATAATTTATCTGTTCTAATAGCGACTTTTTAATTTTTTTATATCTACTTATTATATTACTATCATTTTAGACGGAGCGATGCCAGAGGTTTTAAAATCGATTTATGATTTCATGATGTAAAGATTAGTGGCTTGAACTGCGATAGCTACATGTAGGCAAAGCCATACGCTCATTAATATGCCCAAATGTAGGAAACTTGAACCAGAAAAATGTTGGATCGGTCTTTCGCTTCTCATAAAATAGAAATTTGAAATATTGACTCTGTGCAAGTTTCCAAATTGCAAGAAAATACACAGCCAGGATTATCATTTATTTTGCAATCTCTGTAACGAGGGATTTGACACAAAGTCAACACACTCTACAGAAAAATCTTTGCAAATTAGGGGATACCTGAAACCGACTCATCTCTACACGATAAACAGAAAGGAGACACACAGCTGAATTTTTAACTTGGGTATCTGTGTTCTATTCATATTCATATTAAATTCAATCGCTTATGAATTATTGATGATTTTGTTTTCAAGTATTGCTCGTCCAGCTGCATATTTGTCTTCTTTATTTTTACAGAGCTGAGAGGATATTGTTGCCTAAGTCGACAGATCCTCTGTCCATTGAAGAAAAAGGGATCATCAAGAATTTGAAAAAGAGACAAATTTCTGAAAAAACTAGTAAAATTAAACCGAAAGTTATTATTCCCTCGGAGCCTATAGAATGTCAGATATGTCGCAAGGTATTCAAGAAGAAAAAATACCTCAGAGTACACATGACCCTGCACGGAGCTCCCCACGTCTGTCACGTATGTGGCGCTAAATTAACTTCGGAGTATTATCTGAAGATACACGTCAGGAGACACAACAAGGAGTTTACAGAATTTTGCAAAGTATGTAACAAGGGGTTTTACCTTAAGTCGACGCTGAAAACTCACATGAGCGTACACACTGAGGATAAACCCTGTATTTGCCAAGTCTGCAAGAAGCGGTTTGGAAACAAAGTGTACCTGAAAACCCACATGAAAATTCACAGCAGGCCCGAAACGAGGAAAAAATTCACTTGCGATATTTGTAAATTTGAAACTTTCTACAGCTACTGTCACAAGGAACATATCCGGACGCACACAGGGGAGGGACAGGTGCCGTGCGAGGTCTGCGGAAAACTCATTCGGAGACAGTACATGAAGATTCATATCCGTATACATACTGGTGAAAAACCGGAAGTATGCGAATATTGCGGGAAAGCCTTTAGCTCTAGGAAGTATCTCGTCAAGCACAGGAGGACTCACACTGGGGAACGACCTTACCGGTGTAAAATATGTGAAAAACGATTCACACAGCGTGGAACTCTCACGGCTCACTTGAGGAGACACGACGCTGGGGACCTTGAGGCGATTGATTCGGTAGTTTTGACGATTCATCATTCATATTATTATCGTAGACGAAGAAACAATATCAAATACAAACGATTTGATTGTCTGATATATTCAATAATGTTACACTTCTCCTACAGTAGGAGCGAGCACTACCTGCACGATCGATCAACATCATCTCTGACCCCTCAGTGCTGACTGCTCGGTAGACAAATCTGCACGTACGTATTTTAAAAATTCCTGTTTAGGTTTTACTTAAACTTTTTCGTTTTTTCCTGCGGTCGTATGACGTCGCTGGTTTATTGATGAATGTGTTCTTGTTTACAGGAATCTGAGAATGGACCGGAAGACTCTGTTCTTGGATGAGAGAGGAGGGAATTAAGCTGGCAGGTTTTTACAAGATAGTCAGAACGAGAATGCGACGGAATGAGATCGGTGAATGAGTAACAAGGTACAGAGAGAGGATTCAATGATAATGATATGACTTTTTTTTTATAACTGTACATATATAAACACGTTGTCGAGTAATAAGACAAATATTACACAACGGGCAAACAGAATTGATATTTTATTGTCGTTCTTCAGCACCCTCGACTTATTTATCTATTTCCATTTCATCCAAATTACAATATTGGTCTCACAGCACCAAAATTGTATCATCCCAAGTAGTTAATTCAATTAATATTTTTTGTTTGTTTAAAATTTCAGAATTTTTTGCGTTGAAATAATTTCTTCATACAGACCAACCCTGTACACTAATTTTCTTTAGATATCGACGTTTTTATGATAGCTGCATGGAAGTTTGAAGAAGAGTAATACTACATCATTTTATTGATCTGTTGGGGCGTTGAAAATTTATATTAGTTATTATTTTCAGGTGTGAGTTTAACGAAGACGGTGCCGATGGTGTCATTACCATTGAATATACGAAAACTGAACCAGAGCAGATTTTGGATGAGACTGAATACGCGGAATATACATCACAAGATACTATAGAAGAGGAGTATTGCGTAGATATCAATTCTCAAGCCGCCACTGAAGAGATTGTAGACCAGCGTGCGGAAGTGATAGAGAGTTTAGTAAATATCGTCAATAACGATTCCGACAAACAAAAACTTGAGACGGAGACGAAAAACAAGAGACCAAAACGGCGAGCTAAATACGCTGAGAGAACATCTTCTTCTTGTACCGTACAAACTTATTACCAATGCGATCTTTGCGGCAAAAGAATTAGAAATCGATCATCGTTCACCAAACACAGACAAAATCATGACAGGAAAATTCCGGTCAATCGATGCCAAGATTGCGACAAGGAATTTTCGGACGATGAAAAATTCGAGAAACACAGAGTGAAAGTTCACCAGGAGGACAGACCCTTTCCTTGCATATTGTGCGGCAAGTGTTTCAAAACTGAAGAGTTTTTAAAAACTCATCTGAAACAGCATAACAAAAAATTTACCTGCGATATTTGCGGCGTATGCAAAGTATCCGGTTACGATTTAAGGCTTCATAAGAAAAAACATAATCAAGAGTACGTCACCTTTTGTGAGATTTGTAAAAAGGGTTTTTACACAAATCAGACGCTGGAACGTCACCTGTTGACTCACACCGGTGAAAAACCGTACGTTTGTAAAATTTGCAATACTCCGTACGCAAGCGCGGCGTATTTGAATCTGCACATGAAGTCGCACGGACAGAGGGAAAAGCACAAATGTACTATATGCGATTTTGAGAGTTTTTGGAAAGCTGCGCTCAAGGTTCACATGAAAATTCACACGGGGGAGAATCAAATAACTTGCGAGATATGCGGTAAATCGGTATCCAGCAAGACCTATCTTCAGGTTCACATGAGGATACACTCCGGCGAAAAACCTCACGTCTGCGAAGTATGCGGAAAGGCTTTTAGCGTCAGAAAATATCTCACCGTTCATCAGAGAACTCACACCGGCGAACGTCCCTACGAGTGTAAATATTGTCAGAAGAGATTCACGCAACAGGGATCTATGAACTCACACATCAAATCGCACCCCGAGGCTAACAAATAATCATCATCCACAACGCATTTTAACACACAACTGAGACAACTGGTCCAGTTCTGTTGTGTCTTATTTGATTTGATTTTTTTTTATAATTACGATACGATTATTGTTCGTAATTTGACAATCATTTCTTCGCTAATCATTGAAAACTACGTTTGTACATCACAATTTACATCAGACATTTTATATGTATATACAAAAACGAAAGAAGGAGAGAAAGAAGAAAATAATAATCAGTGTGCATATATACATATAATAACATTATTAATAATAATAATAAAAAGATGGATACCTGAATTAAAAAGAGAAGAAAAAAGAATTTGATAGTTTTCTGTGATATATGAAAAAAAAAATCAATCAATACAGTTTGACTTTGAAACCCAGTTAAATTTTATTTTTATTTTTCTTTTTTTTTTTATATCAAAAATCTAAATAGTTCTCAAATCTTTATTACAATTTTGATTTTCAGGTTTCACTATTTCGCCGGATTTGGAAATCGTCGAAATGGCGACTCGGTACTCAGAGCGGCTAGAAGAATTCGTTCCGACGGTCCTTACAAATGTATCATCTGCTGCTGCGGATTTAGATCTATACCTTCGTTGAAGCAACACGTTTCCAAGGTTCACGGAGCTGCGTTACCGCAAAAATTTAGATGTCATCATTGCGACTTCGAGACTAACTGGAAGGGAAATCTTCAGGGTCATATGAGACTTCATACAAACGAGTTTATCGACGATGATAGAAAACGACGATGCAATTTTTGCGACAAGACTTTTTCTAACAAAAAAAATTTAATCAGTCACAGAAATACGCATAAACCTACACGCATTCCTCAAGATTCATCTTCCGATCAACCGATGTACGAGTGCGATTTTTGCGGTCTGAGAATGGAAAGTAGGAGGCATTACTCCGTTCACAGAAGATTACACGTCAAACGATTGAGAATCGCTTGTCCAGTTTGTCACAAATGGTTCAGATACAAAGACAAACTTGAACTTCATTGTAACGCGATGCACCTAAAAGACAGACCGTATTCTTGTCTGTTTTGCGAAAGGTCGTACAAGACCAAATCGATATTGCAGAAGCACGCAAAGACTCATGGCAAACAAGAGGTGTGCTACATATGCGGAACTGTTGAAGAGAATATCGTTTCGTTGGGGGCTCACATCGAGCGACACGACAAGGAGTACAACATGTATTGTATGACTTGTAACAAGGGCTTTCACTCGGTGCGAAATTTGGACGATCACGTTGCCCAGGAACACGCCGGAGAAGATCCGTTTGAGTGTACGATTTGCGGCAGGAGATTCGCCAGCCGTATTTATTTGAAACTGCACGTCAAGTCTCACGAGGAACGAGTCAGATACAAATGTTCCGTATGCAGTTTTGAGAGCACATGGAAAAACTCGCTGAGAGTACACATGAAAATACACTCGGGCGAGAATCTGATGACTTGCGAAGTTTGCGGGAAGTGTCTGTCTACCAAAACTTCATTCGAAACTCACATGAGGATTCACACGGGGGAAAAACCTCACATATGCGAAATCTGCGGCAAGGCTTTCAGCGCTAAGAAATACTTACAGTTACACAATCGTACTCACACCGGGGAGAAACCTTACGCTTGTGAAATTTGCCCCAAACGTTTCACGCAGAAAGGTTCAATGAAATTACACATGAAGTCGCAGCACGTTTCCAATTAATTAAAAACTATCACTCCCCTTTATACGAATCAACAGAATCTCTAACATCAACACGTAAGATCCTACGACATTTTTGATCCTAATTTATTGTCGTACACTTAGACAAGAAGATGATGATATTCAATCGTATTAAATCTTTGTAACGAGGATTTTGTTATTGTCAATATTTCCCCAAAGAAAAATAATCCTCCCGATTCTAAAAAAAAAAAAAAAAAAAACTCCTTGATTCCGATCTGAGAATTTTCATTATTGTCTCCGCGATTAATTGGCTTTAAAATTTCATTTTTTCAGATCAAGAAAATCCGAAGAGGCGAGTGACCAAGGGATTTCGAATCCAGAGAAAGATATCTTCAAGAGTGAACCTTCCCTATCTGGCGACAACAACGAGAAGCGTATTGATTTTGAGGCGGCGGGAAGGGTTTTGATCATCGTCGACAACATGCGCAACGAAACTTACTCGGGAGCTTCGTCTAAGAAATCAAGAGACCGGGATCCGCTGGTCGACGATTTTCAGAAAGTATTCGTTAAGGGAGAAATTTTACCGACGCCAAAGCCGACTAGGAGAAAGGAAAGGATTTGGAGGTGCAAAGACTGCGACGGTGTCTACGGCAGCAAGGAATTACTGAGACAACATAGAGTCGTTCATACTCAAGAATTGAAACACAGCTGCGATATTTGCGAGAAAAAATTCAGGAGGGTGAAGGAACTGAAAGCGCATGTTAAAATTCACTTGAAAGAGAAGGAGGCTGCGGAGAAGGAAGCCAGAGGAGATATCGCATCGATCAAAAAAGAGACTGATTGGAAATGTAAGGATTGCGACAAGATGTGCGGAAGCAGAGAATTGCTTAGAAAACACAGAGTCGTTCACAGCGAAGAATTTCGATACAGCTGCGACATGTGCGAAAAAAAATTTAAAAGAGCCAACGAACTCAAAGTGCATCGTACTATACATCTGAAAGATAAGAATTTCGTTTGTACCATCTGTTCGAGCGCTTTCAAGCTCCAATCTCAATTGAATATTCACATGAAACGTCACAATGACCAGTATGACATAATTTGCGTTTATTGCAAGAAGGGATTTCACACCAAGGGGGATTATAAATCGCACAAGTTTGCCAAACACGGGGAAAGCGCACACGTCTGTCCGACATGCGGGAAGGGATTCAGGTCCAAAAGCATTCTCCTAAAACACTCTAGGATCCATCAGCCAGATTACGAGCCTGAAAGACCTCACCAGTGCGAAACATGTGGGAAAATGTTTGCTACAAAGAAGTCGCTCAAAATACACGGCAACACTCACACCGGGGAGAGAAGTTACTCTTGCGATACGTGCGGAAAGACAGTGAGGACTAGGGCCTCGCTCAAGGATCACATAAGGTTGCACACCGGGCAGAAACCGGTAGTTTGCACTTATTGTAAAAAAAGATTCACCAAGAGATCGACTATGACTGTACATATGAGGACTCACACCGGCGAAAGACCTTACAAATGCGATACTTGCCAAAAGACATTCACCCAAAGAACTAGCTTCGTTATACACAGACGATATCACACGGGGGAACGACCCTATTCTTGTCCCACTTGTTTCAACGGATTCGTATCATCCGCGCAATTAAAACTTCATCAGAATTCTTGCTGTTGAATCGAATTCCTTTGTAAAACAGTAATTTTTATCAATTTCTTCGTTGTTTACTTTCTTTATCGAAAGTATTGTTATGTAATATTATGGATTGATGTAAGATCGTTTAGTGATGTAATTAATTGGGGTGGAAAGAGAATCACACACGTGAGTATTATATGCCAGGGTCTGATGACTTTTTGTATCAAAAAAAACCAACGGAAAAGATAATATGATGTACAAATATTTAATACGTTAGACTTTAGTTGATATTTTTATACCGTTAGTATTAATTGTATACAGAAATACCGTGTAAGCTTCGTTAGTCGTCTTTGTTGTTTTGTGTTAATAATTATTAAGATTACCTAATTATAAAATGAAAATAAACAAACAAAACAATAGTTTCTTGAGAAAAAAAAAATAATATGTACACATTCATTGAAACTTTGATCCGTTTGTATCCGAACAGGTGGCGATATTTAGACGAACAAAATTCATTTACTACTTTCTGCAATTCGTTAAGTGTTTAAAGAAATCTGACCTCTGACTTTATTTTGCATTTATTTACAGATTAAAGCTGAAAATAGGAAAACCTGACCGAGACAACGCGCATGAGACCGAGCTACAGTATTATTTAGTCGACGACGAGAGAGTCGAGGGAAAAATAACTGTGCGATCAGACGTGATCGCAGAACGGAGCGGATCTGAGGGTCAATCATCGCTGTCGCTGACTTGCGACGATTTTGAAAACTCCAGTCAATCTTCGACCTTTGAAACTGTGGAGATGCAAAACTGCAAATACGAAGCTTCCGCTACGGACGGATCGAGCGAAGCATCCCAATCCACAAAACTTTATCGATGTGACATTTGCGCTAAAACTTTCAGATCCAAGAATTTATTCGAGGGACATTTGGTTGCGCACAGCGACGCTAGACCGTACAAATGCGACGTTTGCTGTAAATCTTTCAAGAGGACGAACACTCTGGCTGTTCACAAAAGAATTCATACCAGGGAACGTAATTTCGTGTGCGACGTTTGCGGAAGATCATTCGTTCAGGCTTCGCAGCTTGCTACTCATCACAGAAGACATTTTGAAAAATATAGCAAGTTCTGTGATATATGTAAAAAGGGATTTTTCACCAACGCCGAACTCCACGGGCATATGAACGTCAAACATGAGGCGAAGGAACACGTGTGCGGCAGCTGCGGGAAAGCTTTTCCCAACAATCACACGCTTGCCCGCCACGCCAAGGTGCACGAGCCGAATTTTAAACCGGTGAAACATCAGTGCGAATTTTGCGGGAAGACTTTTGCCTATAAAAATTCCCTGGTACTTCACGTCAAGTCGCACACCGGAGACAATAAATACGACTGTCATCTTTGCGGAAAATCTGTATCGTCCAAAGGATCTCTTCAGGATCATTTACGACTTCACGGAGGGAAAAAATCCCTGGTGTGCGACGTATGCGGGAAAGCTTTTCACAAACGAACAACCCTTGTTGTTCACAAGAGAACTCATACGGGCGAAAAACCTTACAGCTGCGAAACATGCGGGAAATCTTTTACGCAACATTCCACGCTTGTTATTCATAGGCGATATCATACTGGACAGAGACCTTACCAGTGTAGCTTTTGTACAAGGTCTTTCGTCTCTAGGGCTCTACTTAACGCGCATACCAAGGTTCACATCGATAGCGTCGTTACCATTGTTCCGCAGGAATAGATTAATTTCATAGACTTTTAGAGGAGGAAGAATTTTTACCTCTTTTGTTATACATTTTCATTAACTATTAAATAGTAAACTTTGCTACGATTTATCAACAATTTTCTTGTGTGTGTATACATAGATAGTATTATAGAAATATTTCATCCATTTTGTCTTTATTCTAATTGAATATGTATAATAAATAAAGTACACTTGTAAAAAAAAAAAAAAAACAGGAAAAAAATTAAAAAATGTTTGCTCATCGCGAATTTTCTTAATAAGATTTTGTAAATCTCTTGAGGTATATTTAGATAGAAATTTTTGTAGACTTAATGATATTCTTTATTTTTAGTATTATTACATTAATTATTGTTTCAAAAATGTACGTTTAGGTATCGATTAAGTGAATTATTACTTGCGACATATTTTATTGCGGTGTAAAAATGTTTAAACCCTCATTCTTACAATGATATTAAATTCTAATTTCAGATTTACGCATCAGCCATTGTCCGAAGACTATTATCGAATGCTTATGCTATCGAAACTTGATCTGGTCAAGACAAAGACGGAGAAAGATACGACGAAACCTGACGGAGAAAATCCTGAATCAACCGAAGAGAGTGGAAATGGTCAGATCAAAGAAGAGATTCCAGACGACGACGCCGATCACGAACCTGATGATGAGGAGGAGGAAGAAGACGACGAAGACATGCCGTTGGCTTACCATTGCAAGATATGCGGTGTTTTTTTCAAGACAAAAACGCTGCTTAATAATCACGAGATCGAGCACAAAGGAAAGAGAAAGAATACCTGCCACCAGTGCGGGAGGGTATTTCGTACTTATGTAAACCTTAGGAAACACATGAAGAAACATACGAGTAATAAAAAATCGATAGCCATGCAGCAGATAGAGGAATTGAAACACAATAAGAAAGTGAAGAAGGAGAAAAGCGAACCGGAGTTTTTGTGCAAAACTTGTAACAAGGTTTTTAGACACAAGAGCAACTATCAGAAACACTTGCTCAGACACACCGTCGGCGATCTTACCTGCAACCATTGCCCAAAGAAGTTCAGACTCTTTCGCGATCTGACCAGACACGAGAAGACTCATTTCTATCCGAGCTATATGTGCAAAGAGTGTGACTACGAGACCACCGTTCTTGCCGCCCTCAGCATCCACATGCTCAGGCACACCGATAAGGCCGACTTACCGTTCAAGTGCAACGAGTGCGACAAGAGGTTTAGAAAGGCGATAGAACTTCAGGAACACTACAATATCCACTCCGGGGACAAACCGTTCACCTGCAGCGCTTGCGGCAGTGCCTTTTACCTGAGGAGACAGCTCTCGGCTCACTGCAGGAGGATGCATCCCGAAATGAAGGCGAATAAAGTAACGAGTACCGCCTGCGATATTTGCGGCAGAGTTCTGGCTACCAAGAGATCTCTGTTTCGTCACAAAGAGAGCCACAACCCGACTAAATTATACCTCTGTGATTATTGTGGGAAGAGTTTGAGCAGCGCCGAACACTTGAAAAAACATAGGCGTATACACACCGGGGAGAAACCGTACGTTTGCGATATTTGCGGCAAGGGATTTACAGACTCTGAAAATCTTAGGATGCACAGACGTATTCACACGGGGGAAAAACCGTACAAGTGCGACCAATGCCCCAAGGCATTCTCACAGAGGTCTACACTCACTATACATAGACGCGGTCACACCGGGGAGAGACCGTACATATGCCAAATATGTCATCGAGGATTCTCGTGTCAGGGGAATCTTACCGCCCATCAAAAATCTACCTGCGTTTGAGTTAAATCGCTATATTATAATATTATTATCATTATCTAGGTATAGATATAAATAGAGCTAATCTCGTTGAATTTAATTCTTGAAAAAAAAATTAAAAGAAAAAAAAACTATGTTGGTTGACTCGACGAATTAATTTAGAGTTATTTTCTCATTCTACTTAAAGAAAAAAAAAAGTACCATTCGACAAGATCTACTATTAATTGATTAATTATTATTATTATCATTAGTTATCGACATATTAGTGCTTGGCTACTACTACTCTACTATTGTATAAGCAAAAAAAATATTACGCATAATAAATAGATTTTGTATATCTGTGGAGAGACTATGATGAAGATAGATCGATGAATATTACGCCAGCTCATAGATACGAATCCGTAATTTAATCGATCAACTATATCAGATACTTTTGGTATCAATCCGTTCATGAGGAATGAAACGAGCATAATATTAATTCTATATTACTTTTTTTTATGAAGCGTAAGACGATTATTTCTGTATAAAATTATCTGTCTCTCATTACTTTGAAATTGACTTTTTTTTTGTCTCTCTTCTAAGAAATGTTTGATCAGAGAAAGAGAGAGAAGACATAATAAATAACGATGTACAAACAAAATGTATGGACCGTTCTCAAGTAGCTATGCATAAGTGACTCTAAACTCTAATAAATCAATTCCGTATACAAAGGGATTTGTGATTTCGGACAATGCAAAACATAGAACATTCCCTCAACCGTACAGATCTGTTCTGTTCCGTAAAGATCTTCGACAACTGTTATAGCAAATGAGGAGAATTCTCCAAAGTGAATTCTATGACTAGACTATTGGTGGTTTTTTTTGTTTTTGTTTTTAATTATTCTATAGATTCCAATGATGCGGCTAGATATTTTTATTATCGGCGAATAAAAACTAGATAATCTTATATACCCTGACAATTTTTGCACCAGGGGTAACCAGACTTGTCATCACTAATACCGTTGTAACGTTGTATTTGATGTTCTAGGATCAACGCCTGGCGTAAGAAATTGAAGACACTTCTCACCAATGATTCGAAGCCAGCAAGTCTATCGAAGAGTATGGGAAAGAATCCAGACCAGGTGAAAGTAGAGGTCTTGCCAATTGTCCCCGCAACGCCTGCACCGCCAGTTGAAACAAACGAAAAAACCCTTGTTGACATCAAATTGGAACCAAGTTTAGATCCGATCGAAGATCCTCTGAAAGTAACGACGTTCGAGGAAGCAATGAATGAGCTGAGCTGTTTCCTTTGTGCAAAGAAATATCATACCAAGTCAAATTTGAAAAGGCATTACCTCAGAGTCCACGATACCAAAAGATATTTCAAGTGTCCGCAGTGCCCGAAGAGTTTTTGGGCAAGATATGAACTGAAGAGGCATTCCATTTGTCACAGCGCCAGCACTACTTCGTACCAATGCAAAATATGCAAGGTCGCCTACAAGAGCATTCATGCTTTGAAAAAACATGAGACGAAAGAACACGACGAGAGCGATAGAAGGTTCAGAGAAGACATTGCACTTCAGAAACATGATAAAAAACCGCTTACCTGCAGATCTTGCGGCATTGCTTTTCGTGTAAGAAGACAGCTCATGTTCCACTGCAGGAGGATACATCCAGAAATGAAGACGAATGATATTATGGGTACCACCTGCGATGTTTGTGGCAAAGTTTTGTCCAGCATTGGATGTCTTCTTCGTCACAAGGAGAGACACGAACCGACTAAATCATACCTATGTGATTTTTGCGGTAAAAGTTTAAGCACCACCGAACACTTGAAGAATCATCGTCGCATACACACCGGCGAAAGACCATACGTTTGCGATTTTTGCGGCAAGAGATTTACAGACTCTAAAAATCTTCTCACTCACAAACGTATTCATACGGGAGAAAAACCATACAAGTGCGACCAATGCTCTAAAGCATTTTCACAAAAGTCTACGCTAAATACACACAGACGTGGCCACACGGGGGAAAGGCCGTACAAATGCCAATTATGTCAGCGAGGATTTACCTGCAAGGGAAATCTTACCGCCCATCAAAAATCCACCTGCGTTTGAGTTTTGTCGCTGTATAATTTCGATATCATTATCATTATTATTCTCTAGGTATTCTCTTATTCTACGAAGAGAAAAAAATTTACCAAATAATAATCATTTGTGCGTAGCCTGTGGAGAGACTCTGCGAATATCAATAAATATGATGGCAGTTTATTTATAGATACTAAGATTATTTAGTCAATCCGTGATGTTATCTATTGACTTTACCTGCTACTTCTGGTATTTTTATAATATTAATTCTCTATTAATTTTTGTAAAACTTGAGGAGATCATTTCTGTATGATTTTTACTTGACTCGGAGAGAAAAGTTATGATAATTAACAATGTACGGAAAAATGTATGAACTGTTTCGAAGTAGCTATCAGACAAATAACTGAAGTCAAATAAATTAATTACCAGCAATTTTTATAGATCTGTTATTAAATCTCTAAGTATTACAAAAAAACAATCAGGATCCTGATTATTCGGAAGAGGAATTTAATTCTCTGAATAACAATTATATCAGGAAAATTTGTAAATCAATGAACAGACTGGCCATAACTAATACCTTTGTAACGTTCAATTTGATGTTCTAGGATCAACGCCTGGCGCAAGAAACTGAAGAGCCTTCTCACCAAAAATACGAAGATCGAAAGGGAACTGGACGCGCTGATGAACGCGACAAATTCCATGAAAGATAATTCATACCGGTTGGAAGTGGTGGTCGTGCCAAAGTCCCACAAACCGGCGACAACGTCGGTTGATACAAGTGTTGAAACCTCTGTTCCCATCCAATCGGAACCGAATTCAGATCCGATCGACGATGCTCTTGATTCGACGATGTTTGGCGAAGCCACGGATGAACTGACCTGTTTCATTTGTAAGAAGGAGTTCAATCACAGGTCCGACGTGACGAGGCACCTGAAACGACACGACACCAAAAGACCTTTCAACTGCGAGCACTGCTCCAAGAGTTTCAGGTCCGGATACGATCTGAAAAAACATTCAGTTTGCCACAACGTCGGCTCTCTGTACCAATGCGACATATGCAAGTTGCTGTACAAGTCAAATCAAGCACTGAAGCAGCATAAGATAAGGAAACACGACGATCTCGAGTTTCAGTTCACATGCGACAGGTGTAGCAAACAGTTTAAGATAAAAAGCGACTTGAGTACTCACATCAAGGCCTATCACACAGAGAAGCCGCCGTTGATATGCGAGGTTTGTGGGAAGTCTTACACCAATCCGACTACCATGAGCGCCCATAAACGAATACACAAAAATAATGCTGACCAGTATCGTTGTACCATATGCGAAAACAGCTTCAGGTCTGAGCATAATCTGAAAAATCATTTGCTAACTCACGAGAAGGGGATATCGTGCAACGTTTGCGGTATGGAATTCAAGAGCACCAAAAATCTCGGAAATCACAAGAGGGCGAAGCACAAGAAACCCGAAGTTAACAGATGCTCGATTTGTAAGAAACCGTTCAGCAGCACCGGCAGCTTGAGGGCGCACATCCTTACTCACACCGGAGAAAGACCCTACAAATGCGATCAGTGCGGCGAATCTTTTACACAGAGATCTAGCATGATGAGACACAGGCGTAGTCATCATCCGGACAGATTCTCACCACCTCCGCCTATTCCCATTATCGCTATTGTTAGAGACATAGAAGACAAAATCCTCGCTAAAAAGTAGATCATAATCCGATATGTAAGCGTTACACAGTGTTTGTTTGTATTTATAACAAGAAAATACGTTGAACATTCAAAATTACATGAGATGATAACAACAGTTGTTCAACGATTATCCTATATTTTCAAAATAAATTGTTTTTTGGTATATAATAATGCGTCGATTCGTCGATTGAGGTGAAATCGTCATAATTTTGCACAGTAGATTTTTTTCACATGTGTTCAGCAAAGCAGACTTGGATTCGTCGACTTCTCATTGATCTGGAAATGAAGAAAATATACTCGTGAGAGTATTTATGAATGGTGGGGAAATGATCGTCTGTCGGAACTAGGACTGATTAGATTGTTTTGTTTCAGAATCGCGAATGGTACCGTGCATATACAGCCATACGTTGGTTCAGATAGGCGAAGAGTCTGTCTGTGTGCCTGCGCCAAAGGCTGAAATACACAGCGGACCAGAAGAGATTGTCTCGAAAAGAAGTAAAACTTCGTCGAAAAGTCTTCAATGTTACTGATGACGAAAACAGGGAGACTATCCAGAATAATTGTTGAAAAAAGGATTTATGCTGCCCGAACGAGAGGGAAAAGAAACTTGAAATGTAATTAATTTATGTAATGTGATTATTCTGTATTTATTCTACAAGCTTCGGTCATCTCGAAATAAAGTACTACTTGATGAGCAAAATATGAGAGAAAAAATTTCGCATTTTGAATACGTGAGAAAGACGATAATATGCACGCAGTTTTCGGTTCATTAGTAATTGTATTTTTATCGTGTCGTATTTTTATTACAATTTTACTGACAAGTTTATCGTTTTTTTTAGGTCCAATCAGCGCGACCCACTCGCCTCATCTTTTCTGACCGTCAAGCTAGGCGAGGACTATTTTCTTTTTCCATCGTCCATGAGCGTGCTAATGACGACGGAGCAGAATCCCCCAGCAGAATCCCCCATCCCTCCCTCGACGGCAGCTTCGAAGGGCGACAACGGATTTGAAGAAATATTAATAAAGTCCGAACATGATATCATGCTCGATCGGAATGTTGGCAAATTTACCTGCAAACATTGCCCAAAAACGTTCAAACTCACTCGCGAATTGAAAAGACACGAGAAGGTCCATTTATGTCCGAGCTACAAGTGCAAAGAGTGTGACTACGCGACCATCGGTCTTGGCGCTCTCAGTGTCCACATGCTCAAGCACAGCGACAACAACACTGATTTACCGTTCAAGTGTACCGAGTGCGACAAGCGGTTCAAAAAGGCTATAGAGCTTCAGGAACACTACGATGTCCACTCGGTGGACAAACCGTTCACCTGCAGCGTTTGCGGCAGCGCCTTTTACCTGAAGAGACTACTCTCGGCACACTGCAAGAGCATGCATCCTGAAATGAAGACAGAAATGGCTATGTGTACTACCTGCGATATTTGCGGCAAAGTTCTGGCTAATAAGAGATCTCTGTTTCGTCACAAGGAGAGCCACAATCCGAATAAATTATACTTGTGTGATTATTGTGGGAAGAGTTTGAGCAGCACCGAACACTTGAAGAAACATAGGCGTATACACACCGGGGAAAAACCGTATGTTTGCGATATTTGCGGCAAGGGATTTTCAATATCCGAAAATCTTAAGTTGCACAGAAGGATTCATACGGGAGAAAAACCGTACAAGTGCGACCAATGCTCCAAGGCCTTCTCACAGAAGTCTACACTCACTATACATAGACGCGGTCACACCGGGGAGAGACCGTACAAATGCCAAATATGTCAGCGAGGATTCTCGTGCCAGGGAAATCTCACTGCCCATCAAAAAACTACCTGCGTTTGAGATATATCGCAATATCAATGTTACGTTTGTTATATAGCAATCACGCGGAAGACGTAGTCAGATTCTCACGGCCTCTGCCTATTCCCATTGTTCAACGTATAAAAAACAAGATTCTTGCTAACACGTAGACCTTAGAATAATACAATGTTGGTATATATTTATAATAATAAGAATCCGACCGTATGCAAGTGATATCAAATGAGGACGAAGGTTGTTTAACGATTATCCTACACATTAAAAATAAATTGTTTTCTTACGAAACACATTATTCTTCCTACGATTTTTCCAGACAATCAGCAAAGCGGAAATTCGTTGAACTAAGAAAATTGATATCTTATCGGTTATCAAAATAAGGCGAATACTCGTCAGATTATCTGTAAATTACGGGAAAATTATTTTCCGACAGAATTAGGACTGATTAGCTTGTTTTGTTTCAGAAACGTGAATGATCCCCTGCGAGGAGAAGAGACTGTCTGTGTTTCAGCTGTGCCAAAGGTTGAAATGCACAATTACCCAGAATTTGTTGAGAAGAGGGAAAACGGCGTCGAAAAGTCCTCAAAGTCTGCAGAGAAGAAGAGAGAAAGACAATCCAAAGCTTCGGTCGAACCGAAATGCGAAACATGCCGGAAGACTTTTGCTAGCAAAAGAAAACTCACAGTTCATATAAAGTACGTTCATTCGTCGCTGCGACCCTTCACCTGCAAATTCTGCTCCTTAGCTTTCAAGATGAAAAACGCGTTGAAGAAACACGTACAAGTCGTTCACGAGGGATCCTACCAGCTACTGCCTTGCAAAGTGTGCGATTACAAAGCCAAAGACAAATCTCGACTCGAGGATCACTACGTGAGACGACACACTGACATTTATGCAACTTCTTGCTACATCTGCGGCATGCAGTTGAGGTTCAAACGGGATCTGACGACTCACGTTAACCAGATGCACTGCGGTCCTGTGGTGTGCGAAAAATGTGGCGACGTTCTTCCCAACTACAGGTCTCTCTGCAATCATAAAAAAACTCATCACGCCGGCGGGGCGAGGAGGAACAGAAACTTTAAATGCGGTATTTGCTCGAAGGGATTCGCCTCCAAGGAATCGGCCGATGCTCACAGAGAAAAACAACACAACAACGGGGAGAGCTGCTACTGCGATCATTGCGGCAAGCCGTTCACCGGCAAATACGCATTGACTCATCACATCCACAACGTCCACAGGGAGGACAGGCCCTATTCGTGTCCGGTCTGCAGAAAGACCTTCAAAATGCAGAGTCTGCTTCAACTGCATCTGTTCACGCATACCGACGTGAAACCCTATCGATGCGATATTTGCGGGTCCACCTACACCCAACGGGGATCGATGATGCTGCACAGACGCAAGCATCCCGGAGATCTTCCCCCGGTTCCACCGATAAAGTTGGACTTTTTGCTGAAAAGTATACAGCCTAAGATCGACGAACTTGCCAGAAACGGAAGAGACGAGAGCGGTTGAGCGAGAAATGGGATTGCGAAACGAAATCAAAACACGATTGGGAAGGAAGAAGCATTGAGGAGTCTAGAAATACCTGGTAGGTAACAAAGGCCTCGTCGACGTGTGTAGAAAATACAGTAATATTTATTTTTTAAGATTATTGTAATAATTGTTTGTAATTATTCTGCGAGATTCTATCGTATTTAAATAAAACTTGCAGCGCTTGACGATTGAAAGTTCCACTTCATTTAACGATCGCGTTTTATTTCATAAGTGTAATATTACAGAGGGACTAGATACATGAAAAACAAGAAAGATTTGAGGTCTTTTTTTTAGTTTGTTTGTAACTGTGTGTTTTTTTTTGGCCTCATTCTCATTACAATGTGACTGACAAACTTATCGTTTTTTAGGTACAATCCGCTCGACCCACTCGGCCCGTCTTTTTTGACCGTCAAGCTAGGCGAGGACTATTTTCTTATCCCAAAGTCCCTGAGTGTGTTTATGATGAAGGAGCCGAACCCTGGAGAGGAGGCGACGGCGGATTCGAAGCTCGACGTCAAGCGAAAAGAGTCTTTGGTCAAGTCTGACGTAGACGATTTGGACGATACGCCGCTGGACTCGAGGAGGAAATCGAGAGACAAAGTAAATGTGAAACGGAAACGAATGAAGTCGAAGAAATCCTACAGCTGTGAAATATGCTACGCGTCTTTCGACAGAAAGAGCAAACTCACAAGTCACATGTTCAAACACAGCAATTCGAGACCTCACAAATGTCCCGTATGCGCTAAGGGATTTAAAACAAGCGCTTATCTCTCTAGACACATGGAAATACACGACGAACCGTCGCAACTTCACGCATGTAATCTTTGCGATTTCAAAGCGAGGACTAAACCGTACCTCAAGATACATTATATCAGGAAACATACAGAGGATTATAACTACAACTGCGAACAATGCGGTAAAATGTTCAAAGTACAGTCGGATTACACTACGCACATGAAAGACCACGACACCGAGTCTTGCTGCGTTTGCGATATCTGCGGGACCTCGTATCCCAGCAAGAGTTCTCTGTACTTTCACAAACACTATAAGCACAAGACGAAAATCAAAGAGTTCGAGTGTCCGACTTGTCGCAAACGATTCAAGAGCCAGAAGAACTTGGACAGTCATTCCGAACTGCACAAGATGAAGTATGTCTGCGAACAGTGCGGAATGGAGTTCAAATTCAAATACGGACTGACGAAGCATCTGAGAACACATTCGGGAGAGAAATCTTATCTATGTGCCATTTGCGGTAAGACATTCGGATGCCTCAGCTCTCAGAAAATTCATCTACTTACTCACGTCGGCGAGAGACCCTACGTGTGCGACCTCTGCGGACAGAGCTTTACGCAAAGATCACCGATGATGCTGCATCGAAGGAAACACCCCGGGACTCATCCTGCTCCTCCACCTATAAAAATCACCAATTTACTGCACGGGGTACAGGACAAAATCATCGTTAACAAGAGTAACAAATAGTATTTTACATTGGGAGTATTGAAAAAGGTGCGATTCAGACGGAAAACTCAAATTATACTCGTTATCTGGAAACGAGACGATGAGACTAAACACGTTTATAATTTTCAGGAGAAAGCCATTCTAAACATTGAATCACGGTACTTCGGAATCTAACGAGTACTCGATTCGTTGTAAAGACGAAGAAATTCAAAAGTACAAAAGCAAAAAGCCTCAAGACGGCCGTGTAGCGCTCCACAAGAATAGAGATCGAGATTATAAACATTGTGAAATCGGACTAATTTGAAACGTCTGAGAAATGACTCTGCGTTTGCGATATTATGTATTCACAAATGTTCCCTAATGATACACACTAGCAAAAGACACCTTGGGCCAATTATCATCATTCTGATGATTTAATTACTGAGTATTTGGCATAATAGGAATTGAAAAGAAACAAAAATACAAACAATAACGAGTTAAAGAGTAGACGTAATATTTCTATACGACATTGAGATTGCTGGATTGCTGCAGTGTATCAGGAAATAAAACAAGATCCATTGTGAACCCGTTCAGAAATCATAAATCATTTTTTTTCTGTTAATTATGAGTAATCTTCAGTTTTTTGTTTTTTTTTTTACATCGATATTATTTCTCTAATAATTTTAGAGACAATTGATCATATCATTCGAAGTAAGTATCTTCTAGAAAGAATCGAACAAGTTCCTGCTATCCTCGTAGCAAAATTTCTATCCTTGCGACGTACATTAATTTGCAATATTTTTTTCGTTTAGAGTCAAACGGAACAATAGCGAAGACGAGAGAATGGGGAAGCGTCGTGTGTAATATTCTTATGAAAAAAGGCCTCAGCGGACGGTGAAAGAAAGAGGCGGACATTCATTATAAAGAACGACGTTGAAGAGCAGGGAAAAAGGAAATGGAAATCATTTGCGAAGGATGTGGAGTAGAGTTGACCAGGAAAACTGCGCTCAATAAACATATCAAATCACCTTTCCTCTGTCATATTTGGGGCAAAGCTTTTGGCGCCTCGTCCGTATCTGTTAGGAATGTCATTGGAAGCGTCAATCGTACCGGTAATTAAATAAACAAGGATAAATAATTTCACCTGAGGAAGAATAATCAGATGCGGTTTAGGAGCACATATTCTTTGCCCTGTTACGTAATAAAGGAAATATATCGTGTGCAAAGAGTGAATTCTTGTTATTAACACCACAGGAACCGGAGAATGTTTTTCGTTTTTCATCTTTGAATTTGAAAAAAAATCTATTCTATACCCGATTCTTTATGACTGTCGAATTTACTTCTAGGTCGGATTCCGGTCGTCGTACAAATCCAGAAGATTGTACAGCCAAGGAATCGTCCAGGGCGCTGAATAAGATAAGAAATCCAAGGATGCGGACGAGGAAACAACTGCCTAAGGTGTCCAAAGCGAGTCGACGCCAAATATCATCTTCGGATTCTGGGAGTTGTGACAAAAATCCTGAAGGAGATCCACTGTTTGTTAACGACGTGTCTAATTTGCGCTACGAAGACGCCGCTGGCAGCGACAGAGCGGAAGAGGTTCTCAGCAGGAAGAAGAAAAATTTCACTTGCCACGTGTGCAACGTTTCTTTCAAGCTCGGTGGAATATACAGAAAACATATGATCAAGCACAGCGATCTCAGAGCCTTCAAGTGTAAGATTTGCGGTAAATTGTTCAAGTATAATTCAGGATTGAAGAAACACTGCAGAGAACAGCACGACGAAAGCGCACCTCTGTACTCGTGTAGAATATGCAAATTTTCTACAAAACATTACCCATATCTGCAGGAACATTTCACTCGAAAGCATACGGACGATTTTAAATACAAATGTGATTCTTGTAAGAAACAATTCAAGGTGGAAACGGACTATAAAGTACACTTAGCGGACCACGAAACGGGATTGTGCGTGTGCGACGTCTGCGGACTGACCTATCCGAACAAGAGTTCGCTCTATTATCACAGAAATTATAAACACATCGATAAAATCAAGAGCTTCGAGTGCAAAATTTGCAACAAAAAACTCCAGAATGAGAAAAACTTGGCGGTTCATACGCAGCAGCACAACGAGACCTACGTGTGCGAAGAGTGCGGCATGACGTTCGCTAGGAGATACGGCCTGACTAAACACCGACGAGTACATACCAGAGAAAAATCTCACCTGTGTTCCCTATGCGGTAAAAGTTTCGCGTGCATGGCCACGCAGAGAGTCCACTTTCTCACTCACGCCGGGGTCAGACCCTATATATGCAACGTATGCGGTTCTAAGTTCACCCAGAGATCATCGCTTATGATACACTGGAAAAAGAAACACCCAGACGCCAGCGAACCCCCGCCTCCCGTCATCCTGTCCAATATACTCGAGACCATCAAGTCGAATCTTTGATAAAATGTGTAGAAAGTGAATTTTCCCGGTAAATATTGAACGACCATCGTTCGATTTGTATATTTATTATCGTATGAGAGAAATAAACGTTGAACGAAGCAAAGTTATCTTCATAATCGATGGAATTATAATACGATATGCACTCCAACTGCAATATAAATAGTTGTTGTACAGTTGTCGATGTTTTTTCCACTATCACGACTAATATAAACATTACTAATATATTTATTGTTGTTCGTGTTCTAGGAAATTGCGTAAGCATTTAAAGAAGGACGAAGATAACTGTAGATATGGGCACAAATTAACACGTCGGAAAAGACTTTCACAGCCGAGAAGAGTGAATGTGGAGAGGAGATGTGTTGGAGACGGAGACTCTCCGAAGGACCCCGAAGAATCAATAGAGGCGAGGATTTCTGCCAGGGAGAAAGAAAACGTGGAAAAATCTGTCGACGAGGAATCGAAGCCGAAAGGTGTTCTGTACAAGAAGTTAACGGACGGAAATTACACCTGCGACATATGCCAAGCTAGTTTTGAACAGAAGAGTAAAATAATGAGGCACATTACGAGCAAGCACAGTTTTCACAGACCGTTCAAATGCACGGTGTGCTCAAAGGCGTTTAAATACAAGTGCGATCTCAAAGCTCACAGAATAGTTCACGAGGATATTGATAACAGCGTGTTACATAGATGTGACAAATGCGATTACGTTACTAAAACTAAAAACAATCTCAAGTCACACTACATAAGAAAACATACCGACGATTATAAATTCTCTTGCGAACATTGCGGCAAGAGGTTTAAGATGGAATGGGACCTTAAATTCCACGTCGGTACGCACGGAAGCTCTCAACACATGTGCGATATCTGCGGACGCTTCTATACCAGCAGCTACTCGCTATCTAAGCACAGAAAAGTCGCTCATCTGAACGATTACAAGTATCAGTGCAACGTTTGTAACAAGAGGCTTCTGACGCAGGAGAATCTCGATAATCACATGCTACAGCATAATCAGACTTACAAATGCAAGGAGTGCGCAAAAGTATTCGCTTCCAAGAGGTATCTCGCCACTCACCTGACCACTCACACCGGAGTCAAACCGTACACTTGTCAAGTCTGCGAGAAAAACTTCAGAACTTCGCATATGAGGAATACGCATCTGCTGACTCACTCCGCCGAACGTCCTCACATATGCGATCTTTGCGGACAGGCTTTTAAGAGGAGGTACTACATGATCGAACACCGGAGGAAACATCCGGACGCACATTTATCCTCGCCGCCTATACCTTTGGGCAGGAACCGAGGGAACTCGGCGCAGGAAGCTCCTACGATTTAGGAGTTGCGCCGTTGGTCGATGAAACTTTTATCAGCTTTACGATATAACGATGAGAAGATATTTTCAGGGCGTTATTATGTAATGTGTAATAAATTGCTGGAGAGATTTGAATCCCGATTTATTATCCGTGTTTGATATATTTTGTTGTGTTTTTTGTAAATCCTATAGTTGTTGGTGTTAAATTGACGGAAATAAATTTTTTAGTTCGTCCGACTTTGATACTGATTAATCGATTATTTTTCTCTTTTTTTTTTTAGGTCACCGAGATCCACCGGTGGTTTTAAAATAATGAAAACCGATTCTACGGGCAGATTTATTGTCGGAAAGAATTCAGTGCCTATGGAACTGTGGCAGAGATACAACCCGGAGGGCGGACCGTTATATTCTCTGATTCCTGTTTCTTCAAGGAGCGATAGAAATTCTAAGGACGAATTGATATCCAGTGAGGAAATCAAAGTCGAAGTCGCCGAAGATGTTAACGCTAGATGCTCGACGGATCGTGTTCAAGAATCGCTGGCTCACCTTTGTCAAGTCACTATAGAGTGTTACCCCTGCAGAAAATGCGGGCTAAAGTTTCCCATGAAGAATATGCTCGATCGTCACAAGATTGGACATGTTAGAAAGTCCCTGAAATGGTGGGACGTCGGGACAGTGAAGAAATCTCGACTTCGGGATCACATATGGAGACACAGAGTCGAGGAAAAGAATGTCGTTTATCTCTGCAGTTTCTGCGATTACAAATGTTACAAGAGAGGAACACTGGCTGTTCACGTTTCTAGAAAACACAGAGACAGGAGGTCCAAGGGTAGATCTAAACCGTATCGGTGCGATGTTTGCGACTACGCGTCGTGGAAGAAGGCGAATCTCAATGCACATTTATGGAGACACAAGGATAATCTAAGGGATTCCGTATTTTCGTGTAAAACTTGCGACTTTAAAGCAAAGAAGAGGAGCACTCTGGCCTCTCACATCACCAGGAAACACAAGACTCTCGGAGATGAGTCTAAGACTGTCGAAGAGGAGTTTCGCTGTGATACATGTGACTACAAAACTCTGACGAAGGAAGATCTTCAGGCCCATTTAAGGGAGCATAAGAAACCAACCGAAGAGGGGGTCAACTCGCTTTCGTGCACTTCGTGTAAATTCAAATGCAAGAAACAGTCGACGCTGGTCTCTCACGTTGCAAGAAATCACAAAATTGTTGACGACGAATGCGAATGCAATGTCTGCGACTTCAAGTGTTCTAAGAAAAGCACGATGTACTCTCACAAGCGAAGACACAGGGCTGAGAGCGAGGGCAACGTGTACAATTGTAACGAGTGTAATTTCAAAACGATAAAAAAGACTTCGCTCTATTCTCACATAAAAAGGAAACACAAAGTACAGTCAAAAACTGGCTCAGGAGTCGATCAAGGCACGGAATACTTTCACTGCAATCAGTGCGAATACAAGAATAAAAATAAGTACGAACTCAAGGTACACGTGGCCAGGAAACACACCGACGATTTTAAATTCTCTTGCGAGACTTGCGGCAAGAAGTTTAAAGTCAAGGGTGACCTGACAAACCATATAAGATTCAACCACAAGGAAGGTCCTGTGATATGCGACGTATGCGGCAAGACATGTCTCAACAGTAATTCCCTCTACGTTCATCAAAAGTTCGCCCATTACAAGGCCAAGTACGAGTGTCTGATCTGCAAGCGGCGCCTCGTCACCCAGGAGAATCTGGACGAGCACATGCTTCGGCAGCATGAGAAACGTGAGAACGTTGTATGCGAGGAATGTGGGAAGACATTCTCTCGCAACAGCAGACTCAAGGTTCACATGAGAATCCACACGGGCGATAAACCCTACAGCTGTAATATCTGTGGAAAGTCATTCGCGCGACGAACAGCCTTGAAACAACATCTACTGATACACACTGGAATCAGACCATACGTTTGTGATATTTGCGGAAAATCTTTTACCCAGAAACCGGGACTCATCAGCCACCGAAAATCTCATCCTGGTTCTCATCCCCCACTGCCTAGGGTTCTCATTGATCACATCCTGAATGACGTCATGAACAACTGAACAACCTTCTACTCGATCCTTCCCTCCTTTCTATGATGATTTTATTGAGAAGAAAATGATGGCTTATTATCAATAAGGATTATTCTTCTGAATAGATGTATAATACTCTGCAATGTTTATAAAAAAAAAGAAAAAAAAATTATAGTTGACGCTATTCACGTATGTATATATTTAATTGGATTTTAATTGTGTAAGAGATGACGATAATATAATAGCGTGATTATGAGAGTATAGAAAATTGTATTGTACATATCCTGATTATACAACGGGAATCCAGCTGTTGAACATGGTGTGAAAAAAAAAAACAAGAAACTTTGTCAATTACCCAAATACTAGTCTATGCAGAGCACAAGCTAATTACTTTCTTTATATTTTTTTTCAGGGCGTTGTGCGACAGTGGAAGATTTATTTTTGGAAAGGAATCGATCCACATGCAACCGTGGCAAATAGTGGACTTTGACGGTTGTCCATATTACGCTTTTCTACCCGCTAATCACGTCAGAGAATCGTCTAAAAAAGAAGATATCCCAATAACGGGAAAAGAAGACGGTACACCCAGCAACTACTGCCAAGTGAAGGCAGAGAGCGGTGATAGAGCCAGGGAGAAAGTTCGGATTGGGACTGCCGGCTACTCGTGCAGTATATCAGACATGAATTTGCGAGCGAACAAATACAAGTGCAAGGCGTGTCCCGTGGTCTGCAAAACTTTGATATCCTTCAAAATGCACGTCGCTTTGGATCACAATAAAGCGAAGGATCCAGCAGTCTTCAATTGCACCCTGTGCGAGTTTGAATGCACCAAGAAAACTACCCTGCACTCGCACGTCGCTAGGAAACACGCGACGAGGGACAAGGAGATAGAAGAGTACTCTTGCGACGTCTGCGAATTCAAATGTCAGAGTAAACGACGACTCAAGGAACATTTGGAGAGGAAACATGCGGCGGATTTTAAGTACGCCTGCGAAATATGCGGAAAGAAGTTTAAAGTCAAGGGGGATATGAGACTGCACGTGAGATTCAAGCACAAGGAAGGACCCATAATATGCGACGTCTGTGGAAAGACATGTTCGAACAGTAATTCTCTGTACGTTCATCAGAAATGGGCGCATTTCAAGCCTAAATACGAATGCCACATATGCCACCGTCGTATGGTGACTCAATCAAATTTGGACCAACATATTTTGCTCCAGCACGAGAGAAAGGAGAGCTTCGTTTGCGAAGAATGCGGAAAATCTTTCAACGAGAATCATAGATTGAAACAGCATATGATGACCCACACCGGGGACAGACCCCACACTTGCACCATATGCGGCAAAGCTTTCGCTCGTAGAACGGCTTTCAGGCAACATCTTTTAATCCATACGGGAAAACGACCGTACGTTTGCGATATTTGTGGCAAGGCTTTCACCCAGAAACCTGGACTCATTTGTCACAGGAAATCTCATCCTGGCATACATCCTCCGCTGCCAGTCGTTCATATCGAACATATTTTGAACGATTTTATGAACAAGTAGCGCAAGACTGTTGTTTTTCCGACAGAGATTTTTCGTTATTTTCATCTACAGTTCGTGTATCATATAGAAAAACGTGATGGTCTACATTGCTTCTTGAATTTAAATACTTTTTTTAGCAACTAAGCGATCTTTGTTCCTATTTCAATTGGTTCTCACCTGTGTTATCGTTACGTTTTGTTGTTTCTTATGTTATTATCAATAAGACTGTATAGTAATAGGAAACGTCTATGAAAGTAATAAAACATAAATGATAAAAGGAAAAACGTGAAATTTATACTTCAATCACAGAGATCTCTCTATCTCCTGTTTTGCATTTATGGCTGGTAAAAAAACTTTCGTTTGAAAAGTAAGTTGTTTTCGTCCCTGATGGTAGTCGAATCCTAATAATACTTCCATTGGTTTTTGTTTCAGGAATCCACAGATACATGATATCGAAAAACATCAAGGATTATTCGTCTTTGGCAAAGAGTCTGTCGTCATGCAGGGATGGCAGATATTCGAATACGACGGTAAACCTTACTACGCTTTTATACCCGCTGACGATTCCACCACGACTCAAAGCAACGGGGTGAAACCGCTGAAGTCTGGAACATCAGAGAACTGCGCTGTAGACAGAAGCTGGAGAAACCGCTCAGTGTCTGAGAGTGAAAACGAAATCCCAGACTCTGAGGAAACTGAAGATCAGGCAACACCACGTAACGAGAGTAACGAAAAGGAACAGGGTATCGGGGACTTGTACCAAGTCAAACTTGAAGGAGATACAGTGACCATAGAAAAACTGGCCGAAAACGTACCACGCTCCAAATCAGTGGGAATCGATTCCTTGGTGGAAACAGACGCTCAGTTTCTGTGCGAGAATGTGCTCAACGCATCGCAAAACGGTGGATCGCTGAAATGCAAGGTTTGTTCAAAAACCTTCAGCACAGAAATAACGTTCAGAAAACACGTGGCTTGGACCCACAAGAAGAAGGTTTGCATAGAAGAGAACGGAGCCTATGTCTGCGCCGTCTGTGACTTTAGGAGCATAAAAAAGTCCTCCTTTGTCGCTCACATCGAAAGGAAACACGAGACGCGATCCAGATCGGCGCTGCTGTTTCCCTGCCAGGCCTGCGGTTTTGTTTGCAGATCTAAACACTCCCTTCAGTCACATTTTACCAGAAAGCACACCGACACTTACGAGTATCCTTGCAAATTTTGCAACAAGAAGTTCAAGGTCAAGGGCGACCTCACAACGCACATCAGGTTTCATCACAAGGAAAAACCGACGATGTGCGATCTGTGCGGAAAGACTTGTCGCAACAGCGGCTCTCTGTACGTCCATCAAAAATGGGCTCATTACAAGCCAAAGTACGAGTGTCACATTTGCAAAAGGAGAATGGTGACCCAGGAGAATTTGGACCAGCATTTGCTCCTGCAGCACGAGAAGAAGGAGAGAATTATGTGCGCCGAGTGCGGCAAGACTTTCAACAAGAAGGATTCGTTCAAGAGACACATGTCCATTCACACGGGGAACAAACCCCACCTTTGCCCCATTTGCAGCAAGCCTTTCGCTCGCCGATCTCAACTCAGGCAACATCTTCTGATTCACACGGGAAAACGGCCGTTCGTTTGCGAAATTTGCGGCAAGGCTTTTACCCAGAAGCCTGGATTGATATGCCACAGGAAAACTCACCCTGGACCGCATCCGCCGCTACCCGTTATGCCGATCGGAGATATCGTTAACGAACTAGCTGGGATTATAAAAGACAATAACTGAAACACTTATAGATTTGGGAGGAGAATTACCGTGGATAAGATAGGAGGAACTATTTTAGGATACTTCAGTTTGGATAAAAGAGTTGCGCGTTTTTTATTGTCAGATAATTATGTGTGTAACGATTAGAGTTTGAAAATAAATATTCCTTTATTTTGTGAATTTGATTGAATATTGTGTTCAAAAGACTGTTCATTGAATATAATATTCGTAGCACGCTCTCAAAGTAAGTAACGCAACGATGTACCCCTGTGCGATAAATCTCGTATTAACACCAATGTTGAATTTTTTGTTTTAGAATCTCAGATCCGCTTTGCGACGCTATTGAAATTGAATGCACTCCGGAGATCGGGATTTTGGATGAAAGTACAAAGAAACGAAGCCTTACTAATCGTAAGAGGAGGAGAAGCACCGATCCACTGGCATCGAGACACTATTCGTGTGATACTTGCAGCGTTACATGTTCCACTAAGAGGGAACTAGTCAGACACATGAGCGTCCATAGACACAATTGCCAAATTTGCGAAAAGAAATTTCAGCAGAGATGTGACCTCAAGTCTCACATGTCTTCTGCGCATGAACCCGAGAAATATCCCTGCGAAGCTTGCGATTACGTCAGTAGAAACAAATGGGCGCTGCACGATCATTTCGTCAGGAAACACACCGAGGGCTATAACTTTTCTTGTAAAATATGCGGAAAGGAGTTCAAGATCAAGAACGATTTACAGACTCATATGAACCGCAGTCACAGCGAAAATCCACCTCTGGTCTGCGACGTGTGCGGTCATACAAACAAGAGTATTCACGCGCTGAAGTGCCACAAGAAATACGCTCACTACAAACCACAGTTCGAGTGTAAACTATGCAAGAGAAGAATGACCACGCAGGAATACTTGGACCAGCATATGCTCAGACACGAGACTAAGGAGAAGGGGGTCTGTCCGACTTGCGGGAAAATGTTCAGAGAGAAATACTCCCTGGACGTTCACATGATGATTCATACCGGAGTCAAGCCCTTCTCGTGTCCAGTATGTGGAAAGTCGTTTTATCGTCAGACTGCCCAGGAACAACACATCCTTATCCACATGGGGAAACGACCTTACGTCTGCGACGTATGCGGTCAGTCCTTCGCACAGAAGCCGGGACTAATTTGCCACAGGAAGAGACACCCCGGACCTCTTCCTCCCCTGCCTGCTGTCTCTGTGAAAAATATTGTCAACGACTTCACCACTGACTACGCGAAGAGAAATCAGAAAGAAAAGCATTGACTACTTTACATCCTTGACAATTGTGTATTTTTTATCATACGATTGAAGGGGCCCGTAAACTACAAAGTTTTATCTTTGGCGAGAGAGGTAAGTCCGTATGACTACTATCGACGTTATCCGTTATTTTTAAACATGTGTCTACAACGGCGGAATTATTGTGTATAATACATGAATTTGAATGAGTAAGAAAAAAAACTTGATGTAGTAATTGAAGAACTAACTGCCCACCCCCATTCTACCTCATACCCATCATAAAAATATTGCTCAATATACTTTGTACACACTTGTTTCTGAGAATACTCTCTAAAAATTATTTGTTTGTTATAGGGTCTCTCCTTCGGATCCTCTCAGTGTTCCATCGGACGGAGTTAAGCGAGTTGTTAAAATCGAATGTACCCCTGAATACATGATTTGGCCCGAGAAGAAGAGTGCCGATGTCATCATAGTGAGGTCCAGAAGGAACACCCCGAACGCTTGCAGAGTCAAAGCCGCCCCGGAGATTGGGTACAATAAACCGACGAGGAGAATATCCAGGGTTAATAAAACATTTGAATGTAATTCTTGCCAGAAGACCTTCTTGAAGAAGAGCAATTTAGCAGAGCATTTGAAACAGCACAGACACAACTGCGGGGATTGTGGAAAAAGCTTCAGCCTAAAGCGGTACCTCGATGCACACACAGAAAAGACCCATAGACCCCAGTTGTACGAATGTAGCGTTTGCGATTACAAAAGTAACAACAAAGGGACTCTGAAGAATCATTACATAAGACTTCATACCAGCGAGTTTAACTTCTCTTGCGACACGTGTGGAAAACAGTTTAAAATAAAAAAGGCGTTGAATCATCACATGAAACAGAATCACAGTGGAAATCCTCCCATAGTGTGCGACGTTTGCGGTCATTTCAGCAAGAATTTGCACGCGCTTAAGGCTCACATGAAGTATCGACACTACAAGCCAGAGTTCGAGTGCAGTATCTGCAAACGAGGAATGACAACGCAGGAAAATCTCAAACAGCATCTCTCTTGGCACGAAAATAAAGAAAAGGTCGTCTGTCCGACCTGCGGGAAGAGATTCAGAGGCCGCGACTTGGACTCTCACATGAGAGTCCATACGGGCATAAAGCCATTCCCTTGTCTCGTTTGCGGCAAGGCGTTCAGGCGTCAGACCGCCCAAGAACAACATGTCCTCATTCATACAGGGAAACGACCCTACATCTGTGATATATGCGGACAGGCATTCGCGCAGAAACCGGGACTGATTTGCCACAGGAAGAGACACCCTGGGCCACTGCCTCCGCTCCCTGCAGTATCCATTAAAACTATCGTTACAGAATTTACAAGGGAGTATACCGGCAAGAATAACGCTCCGGATACTAACGGATGAAGATTACGTTGAACTTTATCTCGTGTTTCGCACAGCACAGACATTTGTGAATATAGATTATCGAATTTTTGTTCATCTCGTGACGAACTGTGTAACATATTACTCATAGCTTTTGTATTTTGTATATTTAATAGTAATTAAATGTCTAGATGAAACGAACAGTCTAAAATATTTCGATATTGAACGTACACGCATCGAATCAGACCTCTTTAATCACCGAAATCTCTGTACTACAATCTGTAACTTTCTTTTCTCTCGTAAGTATGTTCACCACATCTCTTAATCTGGTTAATAAGTTTGAGCAATCCACCTCTTGCCTAGAGATAGAATTAAGAGATGTAAGTTCGGGAATATTTTCGATGCGATATCAAAACCGCGATTTTAGAATCCTGTATTCTCCAATTTTTTCATCTTCAGAGTTCCCTTTATTAATATTACAATAATGATATATTTCAAGTGAGTATTTTAAATTTAATCATTTCAAAGCTCGGTCTTCATCTCAACAGGAACTGATCACACATCTCTGATATTTTTGTTGTAGGCTCGACCCGGATGATCCGTTGAGTATTTCGATATCAGAATATGGAACTCATGACAAAGATCTACAGAAGATAGAATGCACCCCAGAGTTTGTCGGAATTTTGGAGAGCAGGGAAATGAGAAGTCGAAGGAAACGAGGAAGACCTCCAAAGAATTGTGAAAAGAATTGTGCGAAACCTTCCGACGAAGCGAGCGATAGCTTAGACGCGAAAAAAGAGAAGGTGATCAGAGAATTCCGCTGCGACTCCTGCGATAAAATCTGCTATAAGAAAAAGAAATTGATCACGCACATGCGGCAGCACACCTACAAGTGTGAGATTTGCCCAAATAGTTACGCTCTGAAAAGAGACCTCAAAATTCACATCGAGGGCGTTCACGGTCCCCAAATGTACGAGTGCAGCGTATGCAGTTATAAAAGTAACAAGAAATGGACCCTGAAGGATCACTTTGTCAGGAAGCATACGGACACTTATCAATTTTCTTGTAAATTTTGCGATAAACCTTTCAAGATACAAAACAATCTTAAACAGCATATAAATCAGATGCACAGTGGTAATCCGCCCATAGTCTGCGACGTATGCGGCCACGAAAGCAAAAACTTACACGCCCTCAAGTCGCACATAAAATACATCCACGAAAAGCCAGAGTACGTTTGTAAGATCTGCAAGCGTCGTCTCATGTCCCAAAACGGACTCTCTCAACATCTGAAATGGCACAAGACCAAGGAAAGAGTAGTTTGCGAACAGTGCGGAAAGATGTTCCACATACCCTACGACCTCGAAGTGCACATGAGATCGCACACAGGAGTGAAACCCCATTCTTGCTCAGTCTGCCATCACTCGTTTGCTCGAAGAAACACGCTCAGACAACATCTTATTATTCACACCGGAAAACGACCCTATGTCTGCGATATTTGCGGCAAGGCTTTCACGCAGAAGCCGGGACTAACAAGCCACAGAAAATCGCATCCTGGAACTCACCCTCCTCTACCCAGTATATTCATCGACAATATCATAAAAGACCTGGACACGGACGAGGCGAAGGGGAAGACCCAGGGAATTGATTAATTCTTGACTAGTTCGATCAGAACGATTCCATTTTTATTGTTGAAACAAGTTCAGAGATTTTTTATTTTTTGTCTTTACATTCTGTTGCCAAATAATATTCTTGTATGGTACCTCAGTGCATAATAAAATGTTCAACTAAATGTATGCGAGACCATGATCATCCAATTGCTCGAACTTTATTAGAAAAATGATTGTGAGGCGGAGCAAATATTTGAACAATGAAACATTTATTTTTCTAGGAGAGCTACGCCAGATCCACTATTACTAAGAAAACATCAGAGAAGGCGGAGACTGCCACCGATCGCGAAGAACGAACTCAGGACGCGGTTGATACTTCCAAAACTGTCGACACCCAAATATTCCATCGTAATACCGACGGAGACTTATATTCTCGTAAGTGACGGAAAATCGGAAAATAAGGACCCTCATGAGATTGAGGAAAAAAGCAAGAGACGAAGACACTTCTGCAACGTTTGTAAATTGAGCTTTAATCAACGAGTTCCGTTCGTCAAGCACGTTAAAAAGCACTTCTACAAGTGCGATTCTTGCCTTGAACCGTTTAAGAATAAATCAGATCTCGAAAAGCACAGAGAAAGCCACAAATTGCGAGATGATGTCAAGCCACAGAAGTATCCGTGCAACATTTGCAGCTACGAGAGTAAGAGCAAGCGGATTTTAGAAACGCATTTCATAAGGAAACATACGGACGTCTGCAACTTCTGCTGCGAATTGTGCGGTAAAGCGTATAAAATAAAAAACGACCTCAGGACTCATATCATAAAGTATCACAGCGGAAATCCACCTGTGGTATGCGACGTCTGTGGTAAATCTTGCGTCGATAAGCACACATTGAAAGTTCATCAGAAGTTCGCCCACTACAAGCCAGAGTTCAAGTGCTCAATTTGCCCCAAGAGAATGGTCTCTAAGAAAAATCTTGAACACCACATGCAATGGCACAACGAGAAAGTGATATGCGAAGAATGCGGGAAAATATTTTCTGAAAAATGCTCGCTCGCTGTTCACATGAGAACTCATACTGGCGCCAAACCCTATCATTGTCTCGTCTGCGAAAAATCCTTCGCCAGACAGGGAGCCCAGCGACAGCATATTCTCACACACACAGGCCAGCGTCCCTATGCCTGCGACGTTTGTGGCGCATCTTTTACACAAAAACCCGCCTTGATTTGCCACAGAAAAAAACATCCTGGTCCTCTACCGCCGCTACCGTCCACAAACATAAGAGATATAGTGAATAAATTCGAGGCGGAATTTCTGAATAAGTATAAAAAAATCGGCTGAGAATGGATGTTGACTTGTTTTGAGAGACAGAAGACGGAATATCTACTGTAAAAGGCAAAATACGCGAAATTGAAGTGATTAAAATTCTATTCTACAACTACTATCTGATTTTTCCCATTAACTTTCTATCCTAATCCAATTCTACTTGATTCAAAAGAGCAGAGGTTTCAGTTTATTTTCTGTTTTCAGGAATGCTTGGAGCACCGGAGGCGGTAAACGAGTCATACACGAGTGCAGAAAATGCGGAGCTGGATTCTTTCACATGACCAAACTCATAGAACACTTGAAAAATGTACACGGAATAGAGAGAGCCTTCAAATGCGACGAGTGCGGAAAGGCTTTCAGAAGTCCTATGAACATAAAGAGACACAAACTCATTCACACTGGGTTGAAAAAATACACCTGCGATGTTTGCGATTACACTTGCAACCAGAAAACGAATTTGGAAAATCACAGGAGACGACACGCCAAGGATTACGCATACGAGTGCGAAGTTTGCGACAAGGGTTTTCTTTCGAAGGCGGACTATGTCGAGCACAAAAATGTACATGCGGGAAAAAAACCCTACGCCTGTGAACTCTGCCCAAAGTCTTATCCCTACAAGAATAATTTACTCATTCACAAGAGAATCCATCATCCCGGTTTACTCAAAGCCGTGGACAGCCACAATTGCTCTATGTGCTCGGCGAATTTTCCTTACAAACGGCTCTTGACTCGGCACATGAAGTCTCAACACGGACTAGAACAGAGTTTGAAAAAATTTCTATGCGATTTTTGTGGGAAGCAAGTATCTTCCCAGAGCGTTTTGATCAGTCACAGGAGGATTCACACCGGGGAAAAACCGGCTACCTGCGAATTGTGCGGGAAACAATTTAGTACCAAAGAAAATTTGAAACTCCATCAACGAACGCATACGGGGGAAAAACCTCACGTTTGTTTACAATGCGGCAAGGGTTTCACCCAAAGAACTTCGCTCGTTCTTCACACGCGGTATCACACCGGACAAAGACCTTACCAATGCGACGTTTGCAAGAAGGGTTTTATCTCGAACACGTTCTTGAAGAAGCACAAAAAATCTCATGACCATCCTGTTCCCCAGCATAAATAACGCTAGGACAAAATTGATGTATTTAATATTTAAAAAAAAACTATACTCGACGTGGTTTGAGTGGACAAAATGACAATATTAAAGCAATGAACTGTTAAATGAAAATGTTTTTATCTTTGTTTTATATATTTTTTTCCTCTATTATTCGTTTTGACGGAGTTGAATGATGTTTTAGTCACGTAAAATTATGTTACAGCCAGTGGCCCCTGGGCCAACAACAATCCGGAGAAAACGTTATGGTGAGAGTCAAGACGGAAAACGCCCCTGTGCCTGCGGAAGAGAAGTGAGTATGAGTCGCTCCGTAATCTCGCTAACGTCGATACTCGAATCTGTTCAGTTTATCATCGTTGGATCATAATTCAACGCCTAACAAATTTTCAGATCCGACAGCAACGTGAAGGCTTGCGAAATATGCAACGAACAGTTTCATTTTGTAACGAGGCTGGTAGCTCATCTGAGAATAGAACACGGGATCCAGAGGCCTTTCAAATGCGGTACATGCTGGCGGACTTACGCCCAGCAATTCATGCTCAATGCGCACGTTAAAAAATCTCACACACCAAAGAACGTGTCCTGCGATCGTTGCAAATTCACGTGTGTCTCAAACGCGGATTTGGAGAGGCACAGGAAAAAGCAACACGAGCCCAAAATAAAATTTTACTGCGATGTGTGCGGTCAGACGTTTACGGACAAGGAAACTTTTTCAGCTCACACAGCTATGCATAACTTCATGGAATATCAACAGTGCGTTACCTGCGGTACAACTTTTAACGACGTCGAATCGTTGAAGGAACACCACAGACTGTATCATTTCGATGCTGCGGCAGCGGCCGAAATGGAGGGAGAAGCTGCCCACAAATGCGACGAGTGTGGAAAGAGTTACAAGTTCAAGTCCGTTCTTAAACAGCATAAAATCAACGTTCACAGCGCCCCCAATTACGAGAGACCGAAACGGAGGTTTCTCTGCGCTCTGTGTGGCAAAGAACTAAAGACAGCTAAGGGATTTGAGATACACAACCGTTCCCACACAGGAGAGAAACCGTACACCTGCGAGGTATGCGGGAAATGCTTCGCATGTGAGACTCTGCTGAGAACTCACAACGTCACTCATACCGGAGAGAGAAAATATACGTGCGACGAATGCGGTAAATCGTTTACACAAAGATCCACGCTCGTCGTTCACAAGAGATATCACACAGGCGAGAGGCCGTACGTTTGTCAAAAATGCGGCAAGGGTTTCGTCACTAGAACCGTCCTTAATACTCACCTGAAATCCTGCCGCTGATCGCACAAGGTAAATGATAATCATGACTATAACGAATGATGAATTTTATAAACTTTATACGCTGTGTGAAATCAGTTTTCTGAATATCAGATATTGTTGAATCGAAATATAATCTGGGTTGGAGTTTATTCATTTATTACATCCTTGGCCAAAGTGGATTGACTCGTTTATTTCAATCATGCGACAGAGTTTGACGATGACTTCTTTGAATTTCAGAACGTTCCTGCCCCTGGCGGATGAACATAATTCCGAGAACCACAAAGGGGCAAGGGTAGGGACAAATGTCGGCGTTAATGTCGTGGAGAAATCAAAGAACACTAAAAAGTCTATAAAGTGTCACATGTGTGGCATAGAATTGAATTATGAGATTAGGATGATCGAGCATTTAAAAACAGCCCACGGTATTGCGAAGGCGTTCGAGTGCGACGAGTGCTCTAGGAGTTTTAGTACCCCTTGGCAGTTGAATCAACACGTTAAAATTCACAAAGCTCAGACGATATACAAGTGCGACGAGTGCGATTACCAGTCTTTGCACAAGGTGAACATCGGTCTACACCAGAAACGGCATCATTGGAAAGAATATTCTGTATTCTGTGAGGTTTGTAACAAGGGATTCATAGCCAAGGGGGAACTAAAGGCTCATTTAACTTCTCACGAGGTTGCCAGACCGTTCGTGTGCACGAAATGCGGCAAGTCGTTCAAAAGCAAGGACCACGTCAAGGGTCACGTGCGGACCACGCATCCCGAGATGTGTGCGACCAATACAGTGAAGAAATATGCTTGCGAAATATGCGGCAAGAATTTTTCTCACAAACCTCTGTACTACAGGCACAAACAGGACGAACATGGTGAAAAAAATTGCCGGAGAAAGAGGCAGCTTTTTTTGTGTGACTTGTGCGGCAAGGAGGTAACGAGCCTCTCAAGCATGCAGGTACACAGGAGGATTCACACAGGCGAGAAACCGTTCACTTGTGAAGTTTGCGGTAAATGTTTCGCCTCCATGGGTCTGCTCAGAACTCACAATATCACTCATTCGGGTGAACGGAAACACACCTGTGACGAGTGTGGTAAAAATTTTACCCAAAGATCCACGCTCGTTGTACATAAGAGGTATCACAGTGGGGACAGACCTTACGTCTGTGTTAAATGTAACAAAGGGTTTGTAACTCGAACTATACTCAACGCACATCTCAAGAGTCGTCATTAGGGCGCGGGGCGGTGAGATTATTGATCACGAAATTCGGGGGTGGACGGTTATTTTATATTTTAGTTTTAGTTTTACATCACAGTAATGATTTATTATTTTTCACTTTATATATCAGGGTACATGATCGTGCTACAAACAAACAGACATTTTTTAATATTTCAGATCGATTATATTGGTATATCCGGTGTATCAAATAATACTATTTACATTTCATCACAGAGAATGTGTTCCTATATAGATAGATACAATATATACGAGATCTCGGTTTTTATTTCACTAAATCTCGCTGGCATAATGCTTAAATTTATTATCATATTATATATATATATACACAAAAAAAGACAATAAAAACGTTTAGATACTTTATATTCAAAGGCAGGTGTATCTTTCAGACTCTGAACCTTTAGATTCACCGTCGTTGTAAAAAAAAATAAAAATAAGAATTTATTAAAATTTATTGTATGATAAATTGTGATACTAGACTTAGCATTAGTGAAATATCAAAACTGCCGCAGGGTCTTCTATGCGGAAGTCAACTCCTTGCTGTGCCAGTTTATGATCGTATCTATAGCCAATGTCTTCCAGGATGGATCGATTTCGTTCGCTCACGTTACGCGGTTTCACGTGAATTTTTCTAAATCCTATTGGCTCATGGAAGAAAAAGTTTTATAATTAAACTCAACTCTAATCTCTTTGAATCGGTTCCAAAACCCACGGGTCTTGCCGTCTTCCTGAAGCCGACAAATTTCTCCCAGAGTGTCCAGATCTCTCAGAACACCGTCGTAACGAAGCTGAGTCAATCCCTTGCAACGGACCAGCAGAGAAACCAACAAATCATCCAGCAGCTCCCGGTTGTTTCTCAATTGGAGCATCACTTCGGCTGCAGAAATTATGATAGCTTAGAGTTATAATACATATTTATTGATTGTTTCAACATCGCTGACCCAACGTCTCCGTGTAATGGGCGATCAGCAGTCCTACGGTGCTTCTAAAATTCCGAGATCTACTCTGGTCCCATACGTAGCCACTGAACATCTGAAAACTTCCCAGAGGAACACTGGGTAGTAGCAAATACCGCATATCCTCGTAGTGCGAAATGTTCACTGTAAATCAATTACCATTTAAAAACCATTCCACGGATTATAGATCGTTGGATGAATGTGACACGTGGATTTATGGAACAATTGCTCAGCCCTAGTCTAGACTACCTATAGTGTAGGAGACAGTCAATCTTGGACAAGCCAGAGCTAATCCTTGCCAAGCTGAATTATCGACCACATGTTGCCTCGAGTCTGAGTCTCGCACAGATATATGGAGCGTTGCGAGGATCTGGGGCGCTGCCTTGGCCAATGCGTTGAGAACTTCATCAGACAAAGATGGATAGTCTAATCTCAGTGTACTGAGTGCTCTGAGTCTTCCTATTATACGAATGTATCTGAAAAAAGTCGGTTTTCAAACAAGTTGAGAACTCTTGGGTGGTTCTAACCGAACCTTGGATTGCTGTGAGGGGCCTGCCACTCTCTGAAAGCACCTCTGAGGTCCAAAGAAGCCAGACTGCCGCCACAAGCTCGAACCGTGGTGGCAAGAATTCTGAGAACGTCGCTTACTCCTAGATTCGCGTTCAGAAGACTCAAACTTTCTAAACCTCGCTGGCAGCTGTGGAAAAGGTGGATTAACAGGCTTCTAGACAGTCTCTTCGTCCTTCAGCCTACCCTAAGAAGTTTGCCAGAGCAGATAGCAGCTTTCCTCTGTTCCCCCATTTGCAGCTAAACACCCAGTCGGTCAGAACCAATTCTTTCAACCTCACATCCCTGGCTCTAACAGCGTTGAGAAACTCTGCTCCAGCCTCCGCCTGGACGTTTCGAGCGACCCTCGTCTCTCTTGGAAGCACGTATGGCCTGGACCATGCGAGCTCCAGGCGCCTCACATGCTGCGCGTATTTAACCTGAAGGAGAAAACTGGAGTCTGGGCTGCGGGTTGATCTTATTGTCTATAATAATCTCTAAAGTACCGCAAGCTCTTTTGCCAGAGGTAATTCACCACGCAGGTCTCTATCCACCAGAACTGTGAACGATCGCCATAAGGCTGGACAAGACAAGGAACGATCCCAGGATCTGCAAACTTGACCGGAGCTAGCTCTGTCCCTATGGTCGAGGCGGCTGAATATCTGGGCGAGTATCAACTCAGGCAGCTGATCCCACATCTCCCTGCTTCGACTTGACTCGATGGCCTCAACTCATCGTTGCGAAACTATCATTCAAGTTCTGCTAATATTTTCGTCGACTTTCAACGCTACTAGACATGCTCGGTCTCATTCTTCTTTTTTCATAACGCAGATATTTTGTTTTCTATTTACGACAAGCAGTCTTCTGTTTTTATCACACTGCTGGATCGTTTTGCTCGAATCTGTCTCCCTCTCGCATAATTTATAGCGTCAGGAAGTGATCGGAACACCAATCAATATTCAAATTTACCGCGGTGTATGAATGCAAAACTTTGCCATTTAGAGGTCTGCTGATGCCTTTTTCAATGCCAACCACTTCATCGAGCATAAGAGAGCAAAGCACTCGTTTGTTTTACTGCTTATTTCCAGCCACTTTGACGTTCATAGCTTCGAAACTCTCGCTTGTAAACCCAGATTCCCAGAATGCATACGCCTTTGGAGGATAAAAACGTGAGGTCAATGCAGAAGCTCTAAGAGAGGAAGGATATTTTTCGGTTTCATGTTTATTCAGCTGTGATTTCCATGGCCTTTTTTTAATTTTGCTCTCGCCCTTCCTGTACTTTTATCATTAGCATTTTTCTAAAATGTTTTCATCAATTTAGATACATTACTTTCAGCAATAGTATCCAAACCGTCTAACTTACGTTCAGGTGAGTTGCGATTACGTCTAAGTTCACCCACCACTTCCTGCAACGAAGTGATTCTCTTTTTCATTCGGTTGCATCTCTGTTTCTCCATTTTCAAATCCGCACGAAGTTTTATGTTGCTCTCTGTCAGAGACTGCAGCTTCCGCTTAGCAGTAAGCGGACTACTCTCGTAGCCGTGGTCGTGCGCTATTAATTCTCGCGTTAAATTAACATCGGGGGACTGTAGTTCCCTTTTTGAAGAGATCGCTGCAGGCCCTACGAGTAAAACGTTTGTTCAAATATTGAAAATCATGACGATTTCATTTGAAACCTGGAAATGAAAGGGACGTTTCTAAGAATTTGTCAACGAACCAGGCTCTTTTTGAGGCGTGCTAACACTGTCAACTTGACACTGATCCATCTGTCCATCGGTACAAAGTCTCTTTGCGTGATTTTCATCGGAGGATGATTCTCGTTTTAAGCTTTCAGTGGATTCTTCTGGATTAAAAGTGTGTTTACATTGGGGACATGTCACCAAAGTGCCACAGCTATGTACAGCAGGTTCTTCATCTACATCCATTTTATTCAGAAGTGGATTCGTGAAAAGCTCATAGTCAGTCACAGGAGTTGCTTGCTGAGGCGTTTGGCTGATACTGGCAGCATCGCCTGCCGAGAGAATACATTTTGCAGACAAGGTCGTCTTAGTTGAATAGATGCATGGATAAATTTATTCCAAATGAATTTTGACGAATATTGCCTCAAATCACGACATTTAGGAAAATGTTTAGGAAAAGGGCCCATGGTTTGAGAAGAGGATTGAACTGAAAACGCACCCAATCTGTTCTCTCTGGAGAATATCGATGGTATACTTAGTTCGCGCAGTAATGTTTGACCCTGCACTACGCGAAAGGCTGAGGGTTCAAAATGGTCGGAACAAAGACGGCTTTCTTCAGTCGGGTACCAATTCTTGAAAGCCATGTTGTTCAGCCATTTGTTCAAAGTCAACGGAGTTGAGAGAGGAAATCTGAAATAATGTAACGTACTCATTGCCAAATGACCACAGCAACGTCTGTCGTTAAGGATGTACAGGCCATACAATCTCAACCAAAAGTAAGTCTCGTCGTCAATATTGAGTACTTTGAGATGAGATAAAAATCCGAAAAAAATCAACCACAATCAAGACGATAAGAGTATTCATTTTCAATAATAATAATGCCCAAAAGTTATCAACAAATTGTTTAAACAAATCATTGTTTAACAAATTTCCTGGTGACGTTATTTTTTTTCATGTCAAATGAATTCGTTAATCTTTCCGAATACACGTGAATTTTTTCAGAATTTGGTCACTTTTTTTAAATTTCCGTTTTCGATTTTGAAAAATGGAGAAAAAAAATCTGAATTTTGGATATGTTATTGTGGAAACGATGTAGATTACAATTCCGAAGTTTCCGGAGCGTGGAACTAATAGTTTTGGAAATACAGCCTTTAGAAATTTCCGAAAACGGAAATTTAAAAAAAGTGACAAAATTCTGAAAAAATTCATGTGTATTCGGAAAGATTGACGAATTCATTTGACATGAAAAACAAATAACGTCAGGGGAAATTTGTTGAACAATGATTTTTTCAAACAATTTGTTGATAACTTTTGGGCATTATTATTATTGAAAATGAATACTCTCATCATCTTGATTGTGGTTGATTTTTTCCGATTTTTATCTCATCTCGAAGTACTCAATATTGACGACGAGACTCACTTTTGGTTGAGATTGTATGGCCTATACATCCTTAAGCTATTCAATTTCATTCCGCATATCGAATCAAGTATAGTTTAGACGTGAGTCTTGCAATCTCAACTTTGACTTACTTGTGAAAAGATCTCTTAACTTGACCCTCACTTTTCGAAACGTTGCAGTAACTGCATTTTCTTGTCGTCTCTAGCAAAACCGTTGGGACGCTATTCTTTTTTAGAGTTCTTCGCGATGAACCTGGATTTGTTTTATAACAATCGTCCAGAAAATGATCTGAACATAGCCGACTATGAACTGTTGGAGTCCAACCATCCGTTATTTTCATATTTTTCAACCATTTCATCAATAAAATGGGATCGTTAAGAGGGAAACTGTAAATTATGACAATATTTTGTTTATTCCTAACCTCAAATTCAACTCCAATATATTTATTATCCGTAGTTTTAACGATTGCGGTTATCGCACTTACCAGTGATGGATTCTCTCGCGGCTCGAATTTTTCGAACAATACGAGCATTTGGTTACCATTTTATACTGTCCCTTCTTTCTTCTATTACAGAGATTCAATATTTACTCCAGTCTTATGTCAATGCCGTCGAGGAGACGCAGCGTAGATAAAATTTAACTATATTCAAACTCCCCGCTGATTTTGGCCCCGAGAAAATTGTAAATGGCGCTGCCCTAACCTAAATCCTAACCTTATCTGTCAAATACTCGCACAGTAATAAAGATTTTGCGTTCTTTTGCATCAAAACCACGTGTATAAATAAACATGTAGTACATGTGATATTTGTCTGATATAAAGATATGAATATATTATATGGGGTCGTAAAACGTTGCATTTCTCATAATTCGTTCAATAACAGTTCGAATTTGCCGCCTTTTCGCGTACTTTCGCAGTTCCGACACCTGGTGGAATGTGAGAAAAAGGTTCACCTAAAAATCATATGCAGGGTGGATTCCTAACGATGATACAGTCTGAACTCGGCTAGA
>JAFFZH010014207.1:0-14792 GCA_018420115.1 Euura saliciscinereae
TAGTCTTTATTAGCAGATCAATATTCGGTCTACGATGTTATACATCATACGGCATTTGGTCATTTACTCCCTCAGGTACGTATGTATCAAGTTTTAGTAATATTATTTGGATCGAAAAATCTGTACACATTTCAAAGACGCCCACAAAGTCGACACCAGTACAGGAATTGACGAATTTCAGTGACGCACGAAATATTTTTTCTCGATATGAAGCAGTGTTTTAGCATCGATGAAACTTAGTGGATAGATCCGTCATATCACCCCACATATTGTGTGAAATTTTTGAGAAAATAATAAAATCACTTTTCGAGAAAAACGGGTTTCCCTAATTTTCGAAAAATGAACGTCATTTTGTTACGTCTGGACCTTCAGTCCACACGTCACTCTCACCTATCCCTATCTATTAATAATACTTAATACTTATTAGCTTATAGTAATTAGATAGTCTGCTTCCTGCGCTCTTATTTCTTTTCGCTTGAAGCTGGAGTCTCACGCGCTATCTGAAGCTGTGCATCCGGACTGCTTGTGGGAAACTGCACATCGTCCGATGCACACTCAGCTGCACGTGGCCTCCCACTTTAACTCTTTCGGAGGTTACCTGTTTCTTACAGAAACGGTAACACCTCACTTCTTAACTTGATCTTAACTGGTAAACAGTTATTAGTAGATAAGCTTCTTGTACTTGGACTTGGACTTGATTGACTTGAATAAAAACTGTTATACAGAGATCACTGAATTCTACGCAGAAAGTCTTTATTAAAATAACACTGTGCTTTTCTCTTGATACCTTCGGTATACTTCTGTATTTTTACACGGGGTGAACCCTATAAAAATACTTGACAGGCTCTGCTTGTAACACTCGCAGAAGCGGTCTTGTTACAATTTCTTCAATTTTCAAAAATCCTCAAATTTTTCTTCGAATTCCAAAATAGTGCAAAAAACCCTACAAAATGAGACCAAGATGAAGTATCTGCAATGATTCGTTTGAAAGATATAGCGTTATTAAGAAAAAAAGTGTTCCTTTTCCAAGAACTTTGGTAGCGCACGATTAAATGTTCAAATGGCCGTAACTTCGTAGCAAATTTTTTTTTTCCAAAACAAAAAAATACGGGTCACTTTTTTTTCGTCGAACAACAACATATTTCAATTTGAAAAAATTCCGTGACATCACGATTTCCATTTTAGCCTTGCCTGCCCGATTTGAGATGGATTCGGTCTATAGCTTATTGACAATACTATTGGGAAAAAATGCGAATTCGAAAGTGTTCTGCATTTACTCGGTCTCTCAGTCACTTAGTATCGAATTACCTCAATGTTTTACACCTAGCGCGAACTTAGATCAATAATTGCTCCTGGCGCACGCCACGAGTCTCGTGACCGGTGTTGTCATATTTCAGTTGTAAAATGGCAGTTTTTCATCGAGAACAAGCCTATGAAGTCGTTCAATGCATTGTACGTCGCCAATCGCCAAAATCAACTGATCCCCGTTTCACCCAACTTTCCCCAAAATATGGGGAAGAGTTGACGTGATCTGTGGGCGAAGACGGTGGTCTAGTGGAGTAAGTCTCCGGCTAAGCATCCGTGGATCCCGGGTTCGATTCCCGGATCGTCCGTTAATTTTTCTCATCAGTTTTTTCAATAAACGCATCACTTCTAATTTGGCTTACATTGATAATCCCATCTTGGGGCGACACACCGGTCGTTATCATTAATATAAACGCAACTCAAAGGCCGCTGTGTACATGTGAATGAACCAGTCGTACTAGTGACACATCCGTAACATAGGCAAAACAATGATGTACACGACTTTTTGCCTTGCGTTTGAATACAAGTGCTATAACACACCAAGAAAACCGAATCTCTGCACTGTACCTATACCTATCGACGGCACGCATGTTAAAAAGTGAAAAATGCCTGTTGTACGCACACTTCGGAGTAGACGCCGTCGGTCGCCTTTAAAGCATTGCAGATACATGGCCAAAGTAGGTACCTGTTCGTTATTACACCTTTACGGATGATACGGATATATGAATGGAATGGCACACGCGTGAGCGCGTCTTCGCCATAATCGGTCGCGCACTGCTTCGGTGAATTCGCAGTGTGGCCCTGCAGTTCCATGAACTCGCAGATACTTTCCTCCACTCGTGTGTATATAGTTGTTGAGAATAATGTTTTCCACGGGTAGATCTTCAAGTGGTAGGTACGTGATTTCATTTCCAGCAATAGCCGGACGTCATTACAGGGATGGACCAAAAATTTGGGATCATTGGGGAAAATGGACGAGCTGCAGCGCGTCTTGTGGTGCCGGAAAATTGACCAGATGGCGTCACTGTGTCGGCGGCGGTTGTTCACTGGGTGAAAAGGAGGCACAATTAAAGACATGTACTTATTCAGCCTGCTGACTCCAGACTAACGGCTGGAGTGAAAAATAATTGTAACCATTGATCCGACAATAAACGACAATCATTCACGCCTGGGTGGATATCCCACATTCTTTAGCGTCTACACGGTAATGACATCGGCAAATTTTCCACCCTACTCTACTTCATCATTGACTCTATATTGCGTTTATTTGTCTATACGTGTGCGGGCTACGCATAACATTTGCAAATATTAAAATCATCATTGCTATACCTACATTGTATCTATGTTATCATTTCACCTACGGAATCCCGGTCTGATGAACTTTTCACAAGTGAAGGCAAATCGTGACGCGTTCGATTTATATGTATCCACTCATCGCGAAAATGATGTATGAATGGGTTCAGAATAAAAAAATTTACGCGCTCAATAAGTAGCTCATGCGTAGATAGTACCTAAACGGTAAAAATTAGAAGTGGAAACCATAAAAATTCGGATATTTTTTATTAATCATTATTTCTATCTCGTTAAAGGATCGTTCTCCCGAATCATTTTGAATCCTATAAATCTTTTGCAATGAAGAGGTTGTACACGGCAACTGCCAAATTTTCTGACCAATTCTCCACTAGAGCGACATTGAGGATTCCTCCGCCCCTCATATTTCAAGACAATACTAATGGCCGATGACGATTACCGCATCTTTCGACTCGTTCGTGGCTCTATGTATACCATTCATTGCAGGCATAGCTTATGCATGTATGTATATTCTATCTTCCAGTGATAGGATATCGTCGTGACCCGGACTCGAAAATCTGGGATCAATGGGGCAGGTGGTCTTGCTGCTCTGTGACCTGTGGCGTTGGCAAATATACGAGATGGCGTCACTGCGTAGCCGGAGATTGCGTCTCCGGTGAGAAAGAAGCTCAAATAAAATCTTGCGAATCGAAGCGTTGCTCGTGACATACGGACAATAGGCGCAATTTGTTCGATGAATCCGAATATACATATGTATACGTGACACGTATGTATTCTACACAACAATATAGACATGTGCACGCATTCATACTGCACACTCGTCGCCGTGTAGCACTGCGTAAATATATGCACCGTATCGGATGTAACAACACCTATTCTGGATTGAATAACTCTTCTGTCTTGTATATCATGGGGGGATCGAACGCCGGTATTCTCGTGCTGGCGACCGGCTCCTGAACCTTTTTCTGCAAGAGCAAATGGTCACGGTTATGTTTCGTTGGGGGAAGAACCAAGAGTCCCGTTATCGTCAACGGTACGATTAGCATGCGGCAGAGTGATGATAAATCGGACTCACGAAAAGTAACAGTGGGTTCAACTTGCTGAAGAGCGTGTCCGGGACACCTAGATCAGCCTCCGCCGCATCCACAGCAGCCTCCAAGGAGACCAGGCTCACATTGGCCCTTGCAACGACGTGTTCCAAGGCATCGATGCGTCTGCAGAGGCTCGTCAGTTCCTGACGCGCTGTTTGCAACCGTGGGATTTGCCCGCTCAGGCATTCCGCACCCTCCATTTGAACCTGCTGAACAAAATGCCACGGTATCTATGCAAGCTTCCCTTGTAATCTATCGCGAATGGGAATTATGAACCGAAACTGAACTCTATTGCGATACACGTTGCTCAAATAGCCAATACACGTGTGGGTATGATCTTTGGCGGGGCACATGTGTCTGCATTACAATTATAATACACGGTATAGGTAACTGGCATGCAGCGCCAAATCATTCAGTTTTATGAAAGGCTGTGAAAAATTTACGTAAGCTCCTATTCTCTGACCATGCCGAATATAGACTCGAACTCCTCGAGCCGCATCATCATGTCTTCGATGGTATCGTGGAGCATCTTGACCTGAGGCAGAGAAAAAAAATACGTTGATACTACACGCTTGTACGGCTTGTACTGCATGAATACTGGTAAGAAATGCACTCATAAGTAATATAAACGCCACTGAATCATCACATCGGATAATGCGCATATTACTCACATGTCGCACTTGCGCTAATAATTATAGAGGGTTTCAAACCGCCCGCCTTCGCGCGGTTCGATACAGTATTTTCGATACCCAGTGTTGGTAGCAAAGAGTACGTCATGTCACCCGCGCAATCAGTGTAAACACGGATCCAAACAGTCTCAAAGGGGCAAACTCGGATATGACTTTACAATTTAATGCAGTTGGAAATAATAATTCACCTGGCTGCAAAGGTCGACCCTTGCGTAAGCCGCGTGGTCAGTGGCCAGCTCCTCGATCATGGCGACGACAGTCCTCTGCTCCGGCATCGATTCTATTCTACCTCGTCGCGCGTAGCTGTCCTACGTGTGCTGTGTTTGGCAACACTGATGAACAACTGGGTACTACATACCGAGCATGCGCACTATCCCCCCCTCCCCCCCACCAACACTACCGCCGCCCGCAGCAAACTCGCAGACATCAATGATCAGCAACATCAACTGGCTAGGCGTTTATAGGTAGGGGAGAAGCGGCCCGGGCAAGATGGGCACTGTCAGGCAAGATGGGAACCCCTGAATTTGTTCCCAAATTTTCCAAAATTTCACAACGTTTCAATTTCATTAATTACCTGGCTTAACAAACTTTACACATGAAAAACTATACATCTTGAAAACGTAGAAGGCGGGTGAAGCGTTTCACCTTACTTAACTGACTTCAATTATTTTTTAATTTGCGGGCAAGATAGCAAGAAGCACCCTAAGAAATTAAGGCTTCAAATAGCGGCTTGGATGGATGGATCTCTTAATTTTTTATAAAAAAAAAAAACGATAACCCGACCGATGCCGAGTGTTGAACGCCCTTATCTGAAAAGTAAAAAAATTGCGGGCAAGATGGGCACCCTAAAATTGTTTCAAAATTTTCGTATTCATGTGAGAATACTCTGAACTTGAGATTAGGTTAGGTATGTGCCGGAGTGAGTGAATCATGTTATTTAGAACGTTTTTAAATTTTGCGAAACTCCGAAATATTTTCAGGGTGCCCATTTTGCCCGCACATCTGACAAAAATTGAAGATGTAAGTGAAGCAAGGTGAAACGTTTCGACCGCCTTTCAAGTTGCCAATTGAGATGTATAGTTTCTGATGTATGAAGTTTGTGAGAGCAAGTAAATAATAAAATTAGAACGTTTTGCAATTTTGAGAAAGTATGGAAAAAATACAGGGGTGCCCATCTTGCCCGACAGTGGCCATTTTGCCCGGTAGGTCCGCTTTTCCTTGCCTTCTCTCTCTACAAGCCTCTTTATACATGGCTAATCTCGAGTTCAAAGTATTTTGACGTAAATACGAAATAAATTTAGAATATTTTTCAATTTCGAAAAATTCCGAATTTTTTTTTAGGTGCCCATTTTGCCCGGCAGGTCCCATTTTTGCTTGCCTTCTGTGTACAAACCTCTTATACGTAGCTAATCTCACGTTCAAAGTATTCTCACGTGAATACGAAAATGAATTTGGAAAATTTTTCGATTTTGTGAAATTTCGAAAAAAATTTAGGGTGCCCATCTTGCCCGCAATTTTCGGACTTTTCGGATAAGGGCGTTCAACACTCGGCATCGGTCGGGTTATTGTTTTTTGATAAAAATTAGGAGATCCATTGACTCAAACCGCTATTTGAAGCCTTCATTCCTTGGGGTGCCCATCTTGCCCGCCTCTCCCCTATATGATATCAGGTGAAAAACAATATTAACAAAATTCATGCATGTGTTGCTCATCGTTCCCCGTGCCTACGATGCGATGTTTAAAAATCCAGAATTCGGTAATCCGTGGGAATCAATTGTCGTCGCGGTCATTTGAAAACCGTTGACCATTAGAGATTAATATTGACTGAGCAATACGGACACCGATCGGTGGGGGTCTTTCCGAGAGATCAAAAAGCCAACTGGTTGAAATCTCGAATTTTCGGAGATATAACTAATTTCAAAGTAAAGAAAATCACAAACCATGAAATTCGATTTGAAGACTTGCCAAACTCTACCTACAAGGGTCAATTACATTTAGGTAATAAAACGAAAATGATGGTCCGCAGACCATTGGACGTCGGGACGTAATTGCACTTTTCGAAAAAATTACGAATTTCAAAAGATTTCTTACACGAAGAATCTTGTATTTAGATATCATCGGTCGCGAGGAAATTGTTTTATATCTGAGTTTGTCAAATGAACCTGTCTTGATTAGTATGGGGCTGTCCATTTGTTACGTAAGACGTTTTTTTTTGGGGGGGGGGGGGGGGGGGGAAATTTTTTTCTTTTTTTTTTTGGGGGGGGAGGGGGACTCTGAATACATCTTACGTAAGATTTTTATTTTCTTTTTAATCGGAAATCAGCTTCACATTGCACCAAAATTTCCCTAGGCCCCACGTCTGATCGCAGACAATATTCCCGATGCTGGCGGCGCCTGGTGACGAAATAGCGCACTACCTTCTCGACAAATGTGTATTCTGATTCATTCCTGTTGGACAACCTTACCCTCTGTGATTCTTATAAATTTTCCCGATAACATCATTAATATTAACGCTAGAGTGGATGCTGCATAATTTCGATCTTTGTAATCACTTTAAATATTTCAGATATTTATTCAATCTTACGTAACATTTGGGGGGGGGGGGGGGGGGGGGGGGGGTGTAAAAAATGGGCATAAATCGTCTGACGTAATAAATGGCCCCTATCTACTATCGGAAAATACAAGAATCTTTGTGTGAAAAATCGTTTGAAATATAATATATAATATATAGCAGTCACAAACGTACAAAAGTGTGGTAACATCGCTAATCAATTGACAGCAACCAAAAGAATACGTCGAGCTGACAATTTTACCACACTTTTGTGACACGTTGAACTGCGTTCAATGAAATTTTCAAGTGAATTGAGTGAACCCTAAGGGTAACAATAAACCTCGTAACAAATCACAGAGTGAAGTACCTACCATCAATTTGCATGATGAATGAAATTATGCATGGGTATCTTCCATAACTTTCATATCATGTCTCCTATAACACCTATCAGATCTCATCTCGCGATTGGCGGCAGTAGAGACATATCTTGCTGTTCTTCGACGTGATCCAACTATTTACTAATATTCCGATCGATCTTGAGACGAACAGCACAACGCCGGCGATTATGGTGTGGAAGGTGAAGAGACGGAAACGCCGTACCGGTGATTATTCCCTCACCAGAATTGAATTCTGCTGCGAATTTTGTATTGTATTTTTGTATTTATTTATCTCAAGATAAGTAGTATCGGTACAATGGTATTTTTACATTTTCTGTCTGTTCTGATATTTCAAACCTTTCTCTATTTTGGATCATGTGGAATACGCGTCATGATTTTTTTTTAATTTTTTTTTTCAAATATGATACGGTCGAAACGTATCGATCAATTGAAATTACGAGATCGGAAAATGTAAGTGCGAAAGGTCGTAAGTTTGGCGGATACGTCGTTGTCTCATTACAATTTTTAAGGAAAATCACTAAACAACTTAGAGGCAAAACGTCGTGAGCGCCATTTTTTCCATGACTTTTCATGATTTTTCCAAATAGTTGTAAAAACTCGTGATACGCAAAGATAAATTGGAAAAACGACCGTTTCGAATATTCAAGAAAACATACCAAGTTGAAAGCAGAAGGTCGTAAGCGCCATTTTTTTTCATGATTTGTTCAAATCTGTAAAAACTCGTGAAACGTGAAGATAAATTGAAAAATCGACCGTTTCAAAAAATTCGATAAAAAATATTGGTATTCAAAAGCAGAAGGACGTAAGCGCCAATTTAAAAAAAAAAATTGGTGGTTACGACCTTCTGCTTTTACTCGACCCGATTATTAAAGTGCAACGTTTATGAACGAATCTTCGGGTTTTTATCCCAAATCGAAAAAAAACATATCCATGTATATGACCTTTTGCCGTTACGAGCAGCAAAAATGGTGGCACAATAATTCATCCTTGCCACTTCGTCCCTCCATGATGAGGCAATCGTGCTTGAATATTTCGAGTTGCCAATTTTGAAATATCTTCCCCTGTGTCGCGTCCGCGCGGCACTCGACCAATGATGTCACTGATCGAGAAGACGATCCTTTCACCTTATTCCAGGTACATAGTTTGTACGAACGACGCGACATACGGTTAAAAGTGTGGAGCGTTTTTTCTTTCCAAGTCGTGCCGACAACGGCACAGTATAATTCATACAAAAAACGTATAAATTATACAAGACAGGCAAGACTACTATGCTTCTCATCCGATAGCCTATATTGCTGCCGCTACCCCTACTGAAAATCTTCATGTGATAAAAGTGATGGAAAAGTACATGAAAAATCATATGATAAATTGTATCGAGTTATGACCGAATTCGGCATATGGTTTATTATATCATTTACATAGTAATTTATCATATGAAATTTTATATCACTTATTACACAATTTATTTGCAAATTCAATTCATGTTTTATTACGAAATTTATCACATGAGATGCGTTTCAGAGTACGAAAAAAAAATTTGACTTTCAAAATCCTAATATTTATGGAATAAAATATTTGTCGAGACAAGGGAATCAAGAAATGACAAAAACATTGTCAGTAATAAGCGTGTACTTTTATTGACATATAGGTAAATTTTACAGAAATCGATAGAAACTCCTAGATACAATATTTTTTGTTGGTCCTATACGCACGCATGAATTACATAATAGCAAACAAACAAGTATATGTTTAAGCGGTGATTTTTTGCCGCTTAATTCTGATTGTGATTCTCGGATAATTTTGAGCGATCCTTCGTCACCTTATAAAGTTTAAATTTATTCAAAATCGATTTTTCATTTATATCTTTCACGACTCTGTAAGTCTGAACCCTTTCATCTTTATAATTCACACCCGTGAGCGCGGAATAAAAATTGACAGTCGATTTGTAATATTCAGATGTCTTAAAATTTTTTTTGGAAATCATCCTTTTCTGGAACGTCTGGTTTATTTTCACTTTTATTCAGTTGAATGATTTTCAGCCATGAAATAATTTTTGTAATATAATTTGTGCCGTTCCAGAGTTTTGAGGCAGTGACAATTGTGAAACGGGATCACCGTCACCATGATTCAAAATGAAAACCATACATTTCTAAAAAATTAGAACTAGTAGACTAGTTTCAGTAACTTCTATATGTCCGGATATATTACCAAGGAATCTTGCCGACCCATGGTTGTAGATTTAAAAAAAAATTAGGGGCACGTCATGAAAGTACAAAATGAAAAATCACGTCAATCTTAGTTGGGGGGTATTTTCTTCGTGAATGCAATCTTATTCCGGATGAAAATCACGTTTAGAATCTGTCCATAATATGACCAACCTATGGTAATATAATACATCAAAGCGCTGGAATGTAACAATTTCTAGTTTAAACCCTGCGAGTAGGTCTTGTAGGTATGGATAAAGTTTGTTCTAAAAAATTGAAAAAAAATAAATGAATAAAAATGAGAAATAACAGGTAGGTACATGAATACCTATGAAAGCAATCCTTGCTTTCAGCCACTCCTGGAAACTTTCAATTAGTTTGGCTTCTACACATGAAATACAGTTGAACATCAAATATCTTGATTACAAAATACGATAATTATCTATTTTTATGACACAATTTTATTAAAAATCACTATGTGAGAGAATATCAATCATGCAAGCTTACCATGAATAAAAATTATATCATATGGTCCTACAATAGGTTCAGCGATGACACCATAATTTGATTTTTTATTGTGTAGCAGTATCTTCACAGTGACTGTTCGATACAATGATATGTCGAAATCTTATATGTACAAATAATATGGAAGTATTCGGCCCCAGAACCCAAATACTTTTCTAATCGAAGTAGAATTGTATAAAAGCAATCTAGATATCAGTATTTGTATAAATTAGGTACAGAACTAATGTACCTCGTACTTGTAACGTTAAGAAAAACACAGACCCTGTCAATATCCGTCGTTTTCGCGGCAATAATTTCATCATTTATCTGTATAATTCTTTGCAATGATTTCGAAAAATCACTAGGTGTCGTTTGTACAACATTACATATTGCTAATTGGTTATCAGTTTCAACGTCAACAACAAATGTAATAATCTTGACGTATCTTTCGTCAACAAGTTGTGCGAACGAATTGCACGAGCGTGAATTTTCTTTTTGAGACGAAGCATACAGGCAGCCACTTTTTACAATTCTCATAAATGTACTTGTGTTTGACGATAACTGAAACTCGGCTAACAATCGTTCGTCAATAAGGTTTGCAGGTCCGAAATAAGTTATATCAGCTATTTGAAGGCATTTTTTCGTTCGTGGATTAGATAAATCAGTACAGTACTGCTTTACAATGTCGGAAGAATTTGAATACATTTTTTCCTCAAGAATATCGACTGAACGCTGCATATTGATGAAGCGGAGTATCTGTTGGTTAACTCCTCTAGCACATTTGATAGCCGTCAGTAATTGGTGATTGCCAGATTCGAAAGGAAAAGTGGAATGTGCCCACAACGGACCCCAATTGTGAACACTTTTGGCAATATGTAGAAGTTGATGGACGTTATACGTCATTGCCGTCTTTGAATAAATTTCTTCTACTCCACAAACGAATTCGTGCAACATTCGGTCAGCCTCATCCAACTCCTGATACGTTATGTCACATTTCAAAAGAATATGTAAACTTGCAACAAGCAAACTCCAGTGTTTGAGTACTTTGTCAGTTACGATTGACTCGAGTACGGGTATACTATAATATAAAAGCCAGTTTTCCCATTCACGAGCCTTCCACATAGCTCTATCTTTCAACGGCCTTGATAGACGACCTAATTGATTGGGAGCTTTAACCTTGGATAGGCGCGATTCGAGAATCTTTAAATCATTGGACGAAATACTTTTTAATGAATGCTCGGTCAACTGCTTTCCAACACCAGAGGCGAGACAGTGCAAATAATCTGGAACGCATCCCTCAATCAGATCATAGCAATATAAGTTTATCAGCGGTGAGGGTTCTCTAATGCCAAAAACCGGAAGTTCTTTGTCCACTGCTTCTTTCATTAGCTGGATAGTACTCTCTTTATCTCTACTCGCTGAGATACTTTGTAACACAGGATATCGCATACTTCCGCCGAACCATTCACCTGGATGAAGGCACCAATCACACCCGTAGAATGCGTTAAATTGCATCATTCCATTCATGGGAGCACGCGCAATAGTGTCTACGCAACAAATTAGGGCATACAACTTTACAACGAGCGGTTCTCCTTTAATCATGCAGGGAATTCCTATAGTTGAGAGTTCGTTAACTTTTTCCACAAATGAGTTCAAGAATATATTCATATCGGGCTTACTCTTACCAAACCACAAGCCACAGACAACTAGATTTTTCAATCGATCTTCGACGGGCAATTCATTGATCATCAAGTATATCGGCCAAATCGAATAGGTAGAACTCTCAAACACGGGTGCTCCATCTGTGTTGAATGTGGTTGTGACGTATTGTTGCTTTGCAGATTGCGGTAAATTCATGACAAATTTTTGATAGCACTTTCCATCGTACACGTCTCTTATATGCCCCTTTTCGTGGCGTCTTTCTCGCATTATATAGTTATAATAATCCTGGTGCGAATGCAAATAATCCCTTATTGCCTCTGAAGGATCGACAATTGCAAAATAATTTCCAGATGATCGGTTAGACACATCAACAATCGCATGGCAATTCGAACATTTCTCATTAACATTTAACGCGTCAAATTTTCCTATATACATGGTGCAATTAGGGCACGTAGCATGAAATTCTGTGTTATCGTTGCAATTGAAGAACTTGTCGATCATGTATCGAGATTCAGGCATTATTGGCGTTGTAAATATACTATTTATCAATCGCATTAAATTTGCTGTCGCTGTTAATGGTAACTTATTACTCATCACATACTTCAGAACCATTAAAAGTATCTCCGCTGGACTTCTTTCTACTGTAGCTGATACAGGATCGCAAAACCCTGGAGTTTGCAGTAAGTCTTGTAGATTTTTAGGGTTATTTTGACAACCCAGTAGTTTATCGAACTCTTCGTCAGGGCCAATCGCCTCATCTCGCCTCGAAAAATTGTGGCTGGAGTCCGGTATCTATAGATATGAAACATTATCTGGAATTACTCCTCGCTTCAACTCAATTACTTTTGAGAGTGATTCTGTAATCACACATCTTGTACAAAAATTGGGAGAAAAGATATACATCTTGGCGAGTTTTGATATAACACTTTCAACTACGTAATTGAATGCATAAAAAATGAATCTTTCATTAGGTACTTGAAAACTGTACCTTTGTCATGAATAGTTTCCCAGAACGAACTATGAAGAGTGGGATGATATAATCAGTATTCAAGGAAATGTCTAACTCTGAATCAAAATTGATTGACGAACACTATTATAGTTCCCAAATTCTGTGTGTTATGAGCACGTTGGAGTCAATACAGATTTGGCAGGTTACATTCATATGACTCTAATCTTTGGCATTGTTTATTTCTCAAGCAATTGTCATAGGTATCGAGAACCGTTAAAAACGGACGAAACAAGAGCAAAAATGAAGCATACCTCATTAAGTCCAACACTTTCATGAAGGAAAGGAATATTCTCAATCTGCATTTGTTGTTGGTCAAGCCTGCTACTGCAATGTGGGAGCTGAAAACAAATTGACGTGAAAGTTCAAGAAGTTCAATATCATCAGGCAAGATAACTAGATCGATCGCCCCTAGGGGTGGGAACGTAGCTTGCACAGTTAGTCGGTAAGAGAACGTAACCCTTGAAGCTCGCTAGTGAGAACCTTAGGTTGCGAGCTGTATGGCTGGACAATAGAGCTTGCAATAGTCAGAATAGAGCTTGCAATAGTCAGACTATAGCTTGCAAGCCGAATTTTAAATATAGCAAGCCTTTCCATCAAAGCAGGCCACGCAAGTCATGTTCTTATCATAGCAAGCCTCGCTAGTCACCATCTTACTCATAGGAGCGGTCGAGATTTTGTTTCGTCCTCCATTTTAGAGCAAGCGGTGCTGATGGTAAGATGGTTTTTTTAAAGTTATCAGATCCAACATGAGTACGATCTACAACTGAAGAATAATTTTTTCACCAATAATTAGCAAATTAGAAGATATTTATGCTTCAACACTTGAATGATACTTCTATCGCTATTACAAGGTGATGCAATTATTATCAAACATCATTATATAAAACTAAAAGTGATGCGTGCCATATGCAGCTCTAGGCAGCCTCGGAGTGCATCCATGAATTTCATTCAGAGATTCGATAGTGGTCATCGCATGACCCGGGCTCTTTAGAACTTCAATGAAACTCAAAGATATATGCTGAACCTCTATAGAGCCGCAGATAACCCACTGACCACGGCGGACTCCCACAACAAAACTCGAAGATATACGCCGAAGTTTTTCAGAGTCGGAGGCATTATATCGTGGAGAAATTCTTTTCAGCTCCCAGAAACCACGTTTCGTAAAATTGTTTGAATTTTTATCTTCCAAATCCTTTTAGATGAATTCCTGAAATTTTTGGTCGAAATCGGAGAAGTCGAGGTTAAATGTTCCGATTTTTTTCAGATTTGACGTGGAATTACCTTGATGCATGTATGGTCTTTCCTCGAACAAATAAAAATACGCACCGAATAAAATAAGTCAAAGTGAGAATCCAAATTCCGAAAACGTGAATATTTGAACTATACAAGTTCTGGAAGTTTTTATAATGAAGTATTGTATAGTAGGGTGGTCGTTATTTGGGGTCAAAATGAATTTTACCCCTTCCGCCCCCTAAATCGGTTCGAAATACGTAAAAAGTAACGCTGTAATTTTTTCAGATTATTAAAAAATGTTTGACCCTTGACCACGGGCGTTGAAGTTTTCCATTTAAAATACGCTGCGGCTATTCGCACGGTCGAGTGACTCTAATAGAGTCACGCAAAAATTCATTTTGACCCGGAATAACGACCACCCTATTGTATAGGTTAGCCAATGATTGAACTTACTTGGTCATCCGCTACTTCTACACTTGCGGTGTTTTTCTTTGTTCTGTATTTCGCAGTTTCATTTATTTCTTTGTCACCATCTAGGTATATTTTGCGCCTTTTCGCAGAACTCATTGTGTTAATGAGATTACACGATGGATAACTGCGATTACACGAATCTGTCCTAGACTTTTCGAGCTGGCAGAATTGAGACGAATACGAAACGAAGCCTCGAACGAAGCAGTTAACGGACGCAAACTGTTAAACAGTCAGTTCAACTCAGTGTTGCCAACCTCCAAAACGAGTAATTCTTTAGGAGGTGGTTAAAATTTCTTTAGATTTCTTCAGATTTCTATGGATGCTACATTTTTTATAGGAATTCGAATTTTATCACGTTTTTGGT
>JAFFZH010014208.1:0-155058 GCA_018420115.1 Euura saliciscinereae
CGAGTCTATTACATATCATATAGTTTGAAACTACGTACTATCAACTGGCCCATAGGCTCAAAAAAGTTTAACTCGTTGTCACACATACTATGCGTGCAACTTTGTAAAAAAAAAAAAAAATTAAAATGAACCTACGTGAATTACTCACCCTAGCCCTCGTGGTTAATTACTTCGTTGTTCGATCGGGTCACTTATACACCGTGAAAGTTTCCGTTGTGAAACACGCACGTCTCCAGAAAGCCCGTTCCCGAAAAACACGTGTCCAAAAAACGCCGTGTCCGAAAAATTTGGTGTCCAATAGCAACGTGTCCGAAAAATTTGGTGTCCGATAATGACGTGTCCGAAAGGGACTTTCGTGGATCGATATTTAGCTTATGTCCAATCGTGACGTGTCCGAAAACTTTGGTGTCTAATCGGGACGTGTCCAATAATTACGTGTCCGATAAAAAAAATTATTGGACATGTGGCCAATGGGACCCGTGTCTAATCCGAAAGTGTCCTCACAGGGCCAGGTCCTAATTCTTATGGGACGTACGTACGGTTGCCTGCTTTAGGTGCACCGCGTGGCCCGCATAGCGAGAAACTCACAGTACATGTCAAATGTGATGAAGTGAAAATCACAAAACCGCCAATTAGGTATAGATATTCGCAAAAACACTAAAAATCTCTTCGACTTAGTCAGTAAAGGAAAATACTAATTCTTTGTACACATAGTTCTCATCTTTACCGATAAAAACTTGTAAAAACGATCTTCTTCGGTCGAATGAGGTAATCTTCTTGCTCTAATTAACAGCTAATGGTATGGGACGTGATAATAATTTATTTGCGACATTTAATGCCTTTAATAATCTTTATCGTTCAATCAATAACAGTACACAACACAAAATATATTTATATTATCGTTATTGTTACAGGATAGTTTGAAAAATGATTACATTTTATTTGGTAATCTGGGTCCTCATACCATCCTGTATTTCTCCACGTCTTAGTGGACCCTGAATTATAATTAATATAACGTTTACTATAGACATGAATTATTGGTAAAAATTATTATAGTATATCCAAATATATATACATTGATGATAAATTGGGAAGAGACATTAGCCGATGAGATTCTCTTGCTCATTGATATACGATTGGAAAATATTACATTTTATAAATAGTTACGAAAGTTTATTAAAATAAAAAAAATAACTTCGCTCCGACATGAGATGAGTATTTTATAAAGACAATTGTAATGATTATTTTACAAGGTAAATAAGGTAGCACGCAGCAATCGATGGGATATGTTCAATGGTTTGAATCTCTGTGTAGGAACGAATAAATTCGATAAATTTATTTATACGCATTCGACAACCTTGGCTATCTCAAGATCTCATCGATTTGACGAGAAAGGTGTGGATGCAGTGTTAATCTGTACGAGAGTTCGTCAAAGACAATTTTATTACTCAATGTCCCTTCCTCATAGTTATCATGAGTTATTAGTCACAGATACTATTATTCTGGTTTCAATATAACTAGCTGTTAAAATTTTTATGGCAAAATATGTATAAACTTGACCTTATCATTCTATCTATATTACACTGTTCATCTTACAAGTTTAAAAAAAAAATCATCTTTACATCTAAATTATAAGTTATTATTACTTCTATGATGAGCTTTTTCAGATTAAATCCAGCTTCCTCTTTTTACAAATCCTATGATGTAGCCTTTCAGTTGGAAAGACAATTCGAGTTTCTCAGGAGAGTAAAAACTTCAAATCTTGGCTAAAATTTTTATCGCCACAGTTGAATTAGCTGAAAAATATGGGGTGATTTAAGCCCTGTGAGAATAACAACTGCAGAATTTCCTGAACTCTTCGGACCGAATATGGAGACAGTTTTTCTCAGGCAAAGATCATCTGAGTATGACATTGTCGAAAGTGAGGTCTCTACTGTCTCTCTGACTTCCAGATTTCTTGAAGGGATTCCAAGGAAGCCTTCTGGCAACGTGGGCCGTCGTAACCGATCCTGCAGGACTCGGTTGACCCGAAGAAACACCCGAAGAGCTGCTAGCCGAGACGCTGCCTTTGTCGTGGTGATTCGATTTCACTGGTTTCTGTAATAAAATATCGTTAATAGTCACCCAGTCGTCGCCAAATCACACTCATCGATCAATCAATAAAACAATATCGTTAGATCGCTTACTTTCAAGTAATTTCTATCCATGGGTGTCACAAGCTTCAAACTTATTGAATCACCACACTGTTTTATCAGACGTACAACTTGATCGTGGGAAGCCCATTTGACGTCTTTGTCTCCTATGCTAACGATGAAGTCGCCCTCCTTCATTCCACCCAACTGAAATTAAAAAACAGTTGAATCATCTTCGTCGAAATACTGCCACTGATTACTCGGTGCGGACAAGAATCCAGATCCTCAAAATAATTCCTCATTTTATGAATTATGCTTGTATATGAGGCTGAAACATTGTGTTTCACTAGAGAACAACTCAAGAAGAATGATTTAAAAATGAAAAAAAAGTTCGTTCCACTCACATCAGCCAAAGAATTGTGATCAACCGCGGCTACGATGACGGGGGCATCACCGCGTACGCTGAATCCGAATCCTTCGCCACCAGGACCTCTTTGGAGCTGAACCAGTCTCGGGGCGGTCCAGTGTCTCTTTGCTGAGAAAATAGCAACGGGACCAAGAGGTTTGAACAGATCGTCAACTCCGTGCTGACCAAAGTCTGGATGTGTGAGACTGAGCTGGAACTTTGTGGATGCTGAAATATTCGAATAATATGATCGATCGATAGTTCCAAAGTGGACCCCAAATCTTCGAGATTGAAATTGACTGACCTATAATGTGGGGAGGATCGAGTAGCTCCCTGAAATCACCCTCGTCTCCAACGCGATTGTAATCCTCGAAGGTAGCGTCCTGCGCCCTTTTCAAGAGCCTCGCGAGTTCGTGTTTGCCCTTGAGTTCGCGACACATTCGTTGCAGCCTCTGGCTCTCCTCGTGAAGTATTTGTGCCTCTCTCAAATGAGCCCGACCTGGAGGAATTTGTTCGCGTTGAACGTTTTTGGTTGAAGAATCTTGCAACGAAATATGCGCAGGATGTTTTCGAGGCGATAAAACTCACCCAGTAGTTTACGTTCCTGGTCGTCCTTGGGCACCGTAGCGTCTATCTGAGTTTTACCATCACTTTCCTGAATGTGTTCGAGGGTGAGCCTCGTTTCTACACACATTTCGGATACCGGTCGCTCCAGGAGGCCAACCGCGCAGTGTTTGTGGGCCAGTGCTAAATGATGTTCACGTTTGACCAGAATCAGCGACACCCATGACTCAGGAACGTAGTCACGCACCGGTTCGCGGGATATGAGGGAATGCACGTCTGCGTAGACCGCTGCAACCTGAAAATCGAAATATTAATTCATCTGTATCAAGACTAGAGGCCATATTTCAAGGATTATAATCCGGTATCCATTACCTGTGCTGCTTCTTGGGCGAGGTCCAAAGAGATGTCGATATCCCTGCTGTCTCTCGATTGTAATTCTAATTTCTCGAACAGACATTCCCTCGCTTGAGCCTGAAATGAAAAGAAGAATGAAAAAAATGAGAAATACTTTTTGGTCCGACAGAGTCGTATTGCATAATTCTTAACTGAAACTTGATTTGTAAAAAAGTGACGGCAAGTGACAATGAGTAATGATGAGAGTACTATACATACAAGACAGAATAAGAATATGCAAATTTTTTAATGAAACCCGCCCGCTGACTAGACAGCGGTGATATGACTAATAAAAATTTGAATATTTAGACACCTTGATTTATGCTAATCAGCAAAGTCTACAAACACGATATTCGTGGGCGGAATTGAGAAGGCATTGTATTATAATTTCCACCAAATCAAATCTAGAGTAGAAGACTCGGTTTCTTCGAACTGGATAAGTGTCTGAAAAGTCTTACGAGCATCAGCTGCACGAGCATCTCCAGCATTTCCGGTCCAAGATCCATGCTCGGAGCATTGGTAAAGTTCTCGTGGATGTACCTGAAGGTACCAGCAGCCCGGAGGAAGGAATCTACCGCCTGATCGAGACCACGAGCCGTTCTTCTGTCCTGCCTGGCACCTAGCTGGGTGTAAAGTGCCCCAGCGTTGAAGAGGACCGAGGCTTTTTCGAACGCAACTGTCCTCTGGCAGCTGGGGACCCCCGTCAACGAATCGAACCATTCGAAATAGATACCCAAGCTTCGATCAGGGGGAAAAAATCTCCTTTCGATGAAGTAAAGCTGATTATAGTATCGCAGAAGCAATGCTATTCCGGATGTGTCACGTGTCGGTGTTCTCATGGCCTGAAATCGATTAAACACATTTTACGTAAGAGCTAGTCTACCGGAACGAACGACTTTCCGAAGGTCATTCCGATTGGGGGAAGGCTCGTATTGTTAGATTCTGGTTCATTCGTATCGATTTCGGTACCGCGTGATGCTTCTTTTCGCATTACCAGCAAATTTCAAGGTTGGTCGTAAATCGTTGGAGAGAGTCTGCTATGAAAGGATTTGTGAACTTGTTCATCGGTTTTCATGATCGAAAAGACCTTAATTAAGTCTCTTTCCAGCAGGGCGTAAACCCCTGATATAAGAGACGGGACTGAGTACTGATTGTATTTTATGCCGTCGATAAGTCAAAGGATTTGCTATGACGTTCTTCTTCATTTGCATACGTCTTCGAGTAAATACAAGTGTGTTGAGGTAGCGCCTCCTTTTTGTGAAAGCAGTAGAAAGTAGATGGCATGTGACTTGTGAGAAGCATAAAAATATGCAAATACTTAAGTCCTAAAGTTGTGAGAATTAGGATGGACCCTTACTATGTACAATTTTCCTGACCGTTCTTCTTTGATTTATTCATAGGCGAATTACTGTAAATAGAAGACATCTTAATGCCTACCTGTCTAGTATCCATAAGATCAGCGATGGCTTCTTCGTAATGTCCGCCATCCTCGCTGTAGTGTTCCAGAATGAAATCCTGAAGAAAAAGAAGGAGCATGAATATTAAAATCAAATGGTCTTCGTCATCTATTATAAAATAACTATTCCCATTCTTGGAATGCTTGGTGAAAAGTTATTAGAATAGTTATTGTACAGTTTTGGAACGAGTTGAACAGACATCCCTGGTTGCTATTCGATACGTTAAATCGATATTCCGTTACCAACGTGTCCTAACCACAAAGAGAGGAAAAGTTGGGGTGAATTATCATTTGACGCTACATCATACATGTGCCGAAAAAATCAGCGATAGAAGTCGGACAAAATATGGTGCTAATCACGATAGATCTTATTCGCAAACGGTCAGAGCATAACGAGGGTGAAATATCGACCCTAGAAGAAATAACACTGCATCAGGAGGACATAGAGAAAATCGAGCACATAGATAGATGGTGTAGAAACCTGAAGATATTGCTTTTGCAGTACAATCTGATATCTAAGATCGAGAATCTCGGTATGTTGAAGAAACTGGAATACCTCAACCTCGCCTTGAACAACATTGAGGTGATTGAGAATCTCGAAGGGCTAGAAAGCCTCAAGAAATTGGACCTGACTGTGAATTTCATCGGAGATTTGCGAGGGGTCAAATCACTGAGGTAAACCACCGACGTTGCACTCGCACAATAATTAACGGAATATTTTCCGAGGTCAGTGTTAACACAAGATAATTAATCAGAGGCAACGAACACCTGGAATTATTGATCCTAACGGGTAACCCTTGCACGGATTACGATGGCTACCGGGAGTACGTGATCGCCACTCTACCACAGCTCAAAGAACTGGATATGGCGGAGATTTCAAGGTCCGAAAGAATTTGCGCGTTGCAAAGATACGCCGAGGTGACCGACGACGTTGTCAGGGGATACTGGAACCATGTAAAAATTCGCAAGGATCAAATCCTCCGACATGAGAAGAGCGAATTGGCCAGAATAACAGAACTGAACGATGACGGAACAGAAAAGGTAGGTACGTCGCACCGGTAGAAGTTAAGAATTTCATCGAAAACCACTGTGACGATTACAGATCGACGAAAATGACGAGCAACGTAGCGAAAAGTTCTGGAAAAGTACGAGCTCGCATACTCCCGAGGACCGTATCGCAATTGCCAGAGAGAATAGAAGAAACAAAGAAAAAAGGGAGAGGAAGGATGACGGCGACAAAAAGCCTAAGAGAACTCTCAAGCTATTCAACGCTGATGGACAGCCTTTCAATGTGAACCAGCCCAAAGTTCCTTTCCGTTTAGACGATGAAAGTGACCGTGAAAAGGTCATTCTAGAGATCGCAGTCTACAAGTGAGAAAGGCGGTTATTTTTATAGCGAAATTAAAAGTCGTAATGATGGAGTGGATCTTATGAGGGTGGTATTCGTTACAGGCACTTGGACACTTCATTTCTGGATGTCGACGTCCAGCCGAAGTACGTGAGAGTTACTATAAAGCAAAAAATATTGCAGCTGACTTTGTCCTGCGAGGTATTCACCGAAAAAAGTTCGGTACAAAGATCTCAAACGACGGGACATTTAACCGTAACCATGCCACGAATGAATCCGCTGAAAATTATCGAAAAGCCAATTGGATTGAACGCCAAGACGGACGACAGACCCATAAGATCAATGGTGGCTAAGCCTCTGCCGTCCAGGAGGGAATTCCTAGAAATTGGCCCCGAAAAACACGAGTTTGATTACACGAAGATCGTGGAGAACAATGAAAGTGGTAACAAGCGGACAAACAAGTCGTCGGAAAGGCGTGAAATCGTTTGTTCGCCCCAAGAGAAAATACCGCCGGACAATTTCGTGGACGATCCTGACGTGCCTCCGTTATTGTAACCTTGTTATTTGTGGATATGACAGCGTTAAGAATACTGTAAAATATATCGAAACGTGCAAAAGGTACTCGAAAATAAAATATTCGATTGAGTTCATTGTCTAAGAAAGTTTTTGTACGCGATCTCCTCGTCTTTTGTGGTTTGAGTTTGGTAAAAAATGTTGACGCCTTTGTCGATAGGAGCAATTCATTAATTTCTTAGTATTAGATTGTGTAACTGAACGTCTGAATGAAAAAGCAGAATGTTTCAAGGTGAATATACTCACTTTAAATGGCTCTCGAAAGTCAATGTCTTTGGTCTCCTTCAGACCCAACGGTATCATGGGCATTACCGGCTCCTCGCTGTAATAAAACAAGCATAAAAACAAAACTGACAATTAATACGGCAGTGACGCAAATATCTTGTGAATATAACAACATAACATTGAACGGTAAAGCAGCGAATGTGTTTCACAAGAAATACTCGCGGTATGACACAAATTTCTGAAAGCACAACGGGACTCTCAATTCCATCGTATATCGTTTCCATTATCATTTCCAACGATCGTTATCGAAATCCATCTTGTATATATAAATTCCTCTAGGATCATTAAAGTCTAAACACTATAACGACACTATATTTCCAGTCTGTGCATTCGAAAAATATTTAATGACCTGGGTCTTTTTTGTTTCGAGGTATACACCCTGTACCCGGGCATTTTAATTACGTCCCTCGCGGACCCGTGGGTAAAGTACATCACGTCTTGATCCTTTTATCACAATATATAAATTGAATACAAATACAAGTAGGTAATAGCATGATCCCTGATTCGCTCTTCTGAATACGCAATCGATAACAATTTCTTAACTGTTACCGTTACGCAATAATGATAATAATTAACGCCCGTGACTTCCGCTGACGCTCTAAAAGATACAGTTCTCAAAACGGCTCAATCTCTAATGTATCGGCGAGGAGATTCCGACCGTGATAACGGTATCTGCGTTTAATTAACTAGTCATGTGATTGAATCCAATATTTACGTACAGTTTATTGACCCTCGCTGGTTCTGCGAATACTTTCAATACACACTTGAAAGATCTGCATGGAATTGACAATATATTCGATACTCAATTAAGTAATTATCAATTTGGACGTGATTTTAATTCGATTTAAAATCGTTTCTCGATCGATTTTTTCAGCACGATTTTATCGTCATCGTGTATTTATAGTCTACTCGGATCATCCTGATCTCTGGAGTCTGTATATAGCGCGGGGCAGTGACCATTGGCGGTTCGCGCATCAAGGATAATAAATAAAGGATAGAGGATGGCGTACGGATAGGTAATCAATCCGCGCGATCTTTGAAAAATATCCTAATGATGGTATCGACCGTGATTCATGCGGCCAGGTCAGTGAATATTCCACTCAGGGCGGTTGCAGGTAATTAATTACAGAGTGTCAACGACTCTTATATCTTGGCGCCGTCCTTTTTACAGCAATGCTTCGTCCAGTTGTACTCACGCAGGTAATATACTAATATGAGACGCTGGTCATCATCATATGACGTGATACGTAATAAGAATCTCTCAAGACAAGGTTAAGGACTTTGTTCGTAGCGGTGATTTCCACATTTTTGTTTGTTTTAATTAACTAATTATTCAGTGGCCAACAGCAGTCGGAGTTTAAAACCGTTTTTTCGGCTATGCGAATAATTTCTTCCCTAATTTCAATGTCACATTCCGACCTCACTCACATTCCGACACGTATAAAATTAGTCGAGCAAAAATTCAAGACGACAATTAAATTCACTTCGCTCGTCATTATTATTATCCTACTTCTACTTTCTTCGATGCTTAGTTGGACTTGAGGTTCTCAAACAAAGGTATTACCTACCTAGTTACTAATTCACACCGCGATACCGTTTATTATACATTCATTCTGCTAATTCGCAAAGATGAAAGTCTAACGACTCTTCGTGACCTGTTTCCTCTACCTGGAAGGATAACGCTTTGGATTTGATATTGGAAAAATCTCGAAAATTTCACACCTGCGGTTATTGCTAGCAAACAAAATCAGTCGCGAATCATAAATTAGCTAATTTTCTAGAGCGTTAACTTGATCAGCGATTAATGTTCACCGAAGTGCAGCAGTTCGATGATATTCTACAACGATATTATAACGTGATCAATCGCGGAGGCAGACCCATCCGGATAACAGTACTGATTATACACCGTTTCATAGAACGTGTTCCAGTCAAATTGATTCATTCAATGGTTTTCCCATGCCACTACAACTGTCCACGTGCATTTCTGTGGTTAATTGATCTCATGAATGACGATGAATTTGTGACCTTGAAGAATCGCGAGTCTCTTCACAATCGTAAATTGTCCTAATTGTTTACGGTTAGTTGTTTCGGCCTATGATGTATGCAGCATCTCGTGCTCCTCGGTATCCCAGGGTCATTAATTTCAATAAATTATCGTCTAAGGTTCCACCGCATACGTCAAACTTCCCGTTAGTGAATGAGACGAGGAGAGCAACACGCGCACGCACACGCACACGTTGCAGGTGATGGTATAAGACGATTGTCGACGTAGTTATCTGCCACGGCTAACACAAAAAGTGGTAGAACCGTTCGAGGATCACCTCTGGTGTACCGTCTCTTGCGGATATCGACTTCTCTTATACGAACGTCACTTAAACTTCAGAGAAGCTTCATTCCCAGGTGCTTACTCGTCTCTACTCGACATTTCCACACCGTAACACCATTCGGTATATCATATGTATATGTATAATAATCCTGATCAGAGAAGCCGTTCGAAAACAAGTCAGATGTCATTGTGGTTCATATGCTTGTGGAGCAACGTTGACGAAATTGGATTATCAATCATAATAGCATTTTCACTGTGGGTCTTTGGCTTGCCTCGGGGAATGACTGGTTGTCAGACAATATTTCCTATACACGTATATGTATTACTTGAGTGAAAAAATATCAGCCGGCATAATTAATTATTATGTTAGTATGTTTGTTATATGTTAATGCCTTAGCCAGCACGATTTGTTATCTCGATAGAGTTTGGTTGACGTGACCACACGAGTTACCGAGATAAACAACGACGCCTATGCTACGGTGCTTTAATTCACCTGCAGCATATTACCTTCGGGTATTACAACGACTGATGAAAGTTTAATGAGATATCGTCGAAGAACTGGTTCGAGATTTTTAACGCTATTTTCTCCTCTGGTAAGAGTTGCTAATCATAATTATCAGTACTGCATACAATTCTGCTCGGTTCATTCAAGTCTCAGTCTGAATCCATTACCGGGGAGTGACAGCTGTCCGTGTTGCCATGAGCGTAAAACGCTGCGGACGATTATTTGATGCGATTTACGGCGCGTTAACCCCCATCTTATCTTCCGATGATTGCTAATTGGTATTAAATCAAGATTTCCAATCAAACGCTCGGGAGATCCTCGGCGTATAAAATTTGATTGAATTTGTTGATGATCTTGTCAAGTCGACGCGGACCGACGTCTTAATCACCTGAGGCCCCGTCGTTTATACTTTAGTAAAATTTTCTTCGAGATCAGTAGAGGATCTACTCAGAGGCCGTAACACATCGTGATGTGGGCGGGCAGTGACCCAGGAACCGAAGCATGGCTAACAGCAACGAACTGCGCTGCCCGGCTGCCATCGCCGAACGGAAGTTCTGGAGTAGTAAAAGTCCCTGTATGTACCGCCGGTGAGAAAAGAGCTAGTGCTCATTGTCGGATCCGACTTTGGGCATTCCTTGCATTACCTCATACGCCATTGTGAGCGTTTTAAAAAAACAACAACAAATTTCATTCTGGTCATTAAAGTTGGCGGCTACCCCGTCGCTCTAAACCCATAAAACAGCTGGTCACTTTTCCCCGGTAGTAACTTGTAATGCGATTCATGCCGTGGTTTATTATCGGTTTAGAATATCTAAGGACCAGCCAGCACGCCCGGAATCTATTTGTTATGCACATACACTAAGAGTGTCTCCGCACCCCATTCGAAGATCCTAGAATCTCTTATCTGCATTCCACGTTGCTGCAGGGGTGGAAAGCGAGTTCGAAATGCGATGGATGAGAGCTTCGCGGAAAAGATCGTTGTTCGAAATTCGAATCAATCGAGGTTCTTATCACGATGTCTCGTGGGAAAAGTGGACTAGTTTTGCTAGTAAACGCGGAAGCATTCATTACGGAATCGCGAGCCACAGGTGTAAGACGGGAGTTCGGTTCGCGACTGACCACTCAAAGAGTTACGGGAGACAGAGTTAATCGTATTTCGGAGTTATTTTCTCTCAACTCACCTGTCGGCATTCTGATAGAGCTCCACGGAGCTGTTCAATTCAGCCAGCTGTTCCTTCAACAGCTGCAGATTCGAGTTTACGAAGCTCAACTCGAGGGCGACTGTATCCTTCAATTTTCTGTTTGTTGTAGCCCTGAAATTTCATCGAGAAGATGTAATAAAACAGACAAAAGTTTGCAACGTTGTGACGTTGTAATTACACAGGAATTCTTCCGCGCTCGAGATTCCCCCTCAATTGTAACGGACTCCACAATTGATAACCGACGAATAGCCAGAGTTTAAACCCGCGCGTTTTTATATTTCTTTACAGTTATCTCAATTTCCTGTTTTGATTTACCAACCGGTTGCTTAGCGATCTTCATATCCGTCAACAAGGCAATGCACTCGACAAGTCGGGCCCGGGAAAGATACCGCGGCTTCAATTTTACAACTATTTCCGATTAGTCGTAAAAGTTCTCAGAGTGAAACCGACTCGGTTGCGTCGTAGGCAGGTAAATTCCTCACAAAACTCGACGACTCGGCCACAGACGACGATGTATAAACGAGGATGATAAACCAAAATAAATATAATAAATCTGGCTAAGGGTGGGCAATTTGTTACCGGATACTTCGGCATGGCATTAGCCCAAGGTGCGCATGCGCCGGCAATTTATCTAATGTCTCCCTCCGGCGACCGACCTTGATATACAAGAAGAGTCACTGAACTGGTCGCCTGCCTCCAGGACCTTCGTCGTCGTCGTTGACTCCGTAAATGAACTACATAAATATGTATACTTATTGGGGTGCAAGGACGAGGCGAGGGAGTACCGAGGTTTGTGCACGCTGAACAATGGGACTAACATTCGCTATACATCGCCAGTTGATGATTTGATGGACGAAAAAAAAGGTTTCTAATGGCGATGGATACACTCGTGGGTAGTGTTCGCTTTTTATTCCCAAGTTGTCCAAAGAACCGATCACATTTTTTGCACGAGGGTCCAAAGTAGGTCGACGCCCGATGGGATAATGAGATAACGCGAAGCCGTTTCAGCCATAAAACCGCCTTGAGAATCAGGAAGTTTAGTTCGACTAATCGGGCACGCGTGAAGTTGTGAGTTTTCATGGAATCGTCAGTTCTTCGAAACCGATAATTTGTTCGGTTTCATCGAGCGAATCAAAAGCGTAGGATTTAACGACTGTGGGACATATAAAACCTCAGCTCGCCAATAAGGTTGTTACTCTTAGGGTCCTTCGATAGCGAAAGGTCATACCAACATCGATCTCTTGGAATCGAACTTACTTGAAGAGATTCTCAGCGCCTGCTCGGAGCCGGAGCTCCTTGTTGATTTCCTGGTTGAGTTTGCTCCTCCTATTCTGTAGCTTCCCTCTACAGGTCGCCACTCTTGGGTCAGAGCCCTGAAACACAGAGAGAAGGAGAAAAATGAATGACGTGGGAAGAGAAAATTACAAGAATTTGATAAATATTTAGTTTTCTTTTTTTGGCGATTTTGCAAAGCGATCGACAGTAGTTGCACGGATAGAAAGTGGTTTTCGTTCGACATTGGAAAGTCGCATCGATGTCCACTGCAGGGCATGTCGGCACGAGCCCATATCTGTTGGCGATTTATGGTCAAACTGGTCTCATGAAAGACGTTAAAAATCTGAGCCCTGTCTGGCCACGTTCATTTTTATCCAGGATACACGCCAACCACTTAGGGCTCCCTATCTAAGCGGTCTGCTCTTCTATACGGGGTAGACAGTAAAAAACGAAAATAAAAAATGTATATATTCTTACGCCTGACCCGCGAACGAACCAGTTTCCCCAAAGGGTTTACAAATCTTATATTTCCAACGATGTAACGTGATATACACCCGGATTTTCTGTCTTTAACAAGCCTTTAATTCCACGGGCGAAGAGTTTCTCACAACCTGAATTTATGGTTCCGGGCTAAATTCAGTCGGTCGTAATCAAGTATGTTCATTTATTCAATTAGTGCTGCTTTGTTCTTTGACTCGAAGCTGGAATTCCGATTCCTGCAGGCTGAATTTGGCGAGTCCAAGTTGGCATGTTTCTCAAACGAGTGACTGATTGGAACCCCCTAAGATTTATGCGCGTACTCGCTCCGCGTCTGCTCGCGGTGGATTTCAATATGCCAGAACGAGTGGTCGCTTGTGCAAGTGATTCCAACGAGGACGTTTCTCTTGTACCTACGTATGTACGCTGAAAGCCGCGCGTTTAAACCGAAACCGGATCCGACCTATGGTAGGGAATACACCTACTCGCTCAGCCTACGCGTCGTTTCGTAAAATCGTTCCGTTTTACGCGGAAACAAAACCGCACAGCTAAAACAGTCGAAAGGACGCTCATTAAATCTGCGTCTTTCAGCCCGCCGTTATAAAAAATGTGGTTAGCATATACGGTGGAGAGAAATGAGTGGTAACATGCGTGCATATGAAATATTGCTGATCCGATGCCATTCGAATGCAGCGAGCAATGGCAGGACGTTGTTTATGCGGGAGACATCGATAGGCAGAGAGAGGTTATAAGTATACACGTACGTATCTGGATACAGCGAGAGAGAGAAAAGGACGGCGGATGAGGGTTCAATAGGGACATTGCTAATGCGGGAGACTTCGACGTGCGCATGTCTACTACCAGGATATCCTTCGCATATGCATAGGATATACACTGCAGCAGCAATGATCGTCTGCGCGCACCGTGTAATTCAGCCCGTAGGCTACAAGCATTCGTGGACCCCCAAGATATATTCCGAAGTCTGAGCCCGTACTCGCTATACATATTTTTATCATTTTTATTCTTACATCTCACGTAGACGTACACAGGTACGAATACACAGTTCCGATTGTACCTCTGCCAAATGTATTGAACATATTTCAAGTGTCGCAAAACGCTGCGGTCGATTGAAGAAAGGAAAAGACGGAGACAATCAAAGTCATATTTGGCTAAAGTCACCTTGACGATCGACGTAAGTTCGCTCCAGAGATTTAAATTAATTTTTTTTTCTTCTTCTTAATGTCAACTTTCAATCAAAGCTACTAATCCGTTTCGTTTTTTTATTCTATTATCGTTTTGAATTCGATTTCGAATCTAATCTATCGTTCGGTTAATGTAACTTGGATCATATCAATTCGACAGTGATTTAATTGACTCTGCGGGTCGACCGTGATTCGGACTGAAATTGCTCGATAGATTCGGCGGATCGGAATAAGGTATTTTCGTTGGAAGTATTTATTACGGATTTTGTGCCGACCGTAATCGAAGCCTGTTAATTGTGAGGTTTGTCGGTTTGCAGGTAAAAGCAGAAATCGAAATCAACCTTTCGGTTGGAATGACTCTGCCAATTTGAAATTACATGATTACATCTTTTCCCTGAAATCCCACAGACGATACGAGGTGAAAGTGAACGGTAAAGGCATTCGTGAAAACAAAAGGATTAAAACTCTTCAGCCGTTTACCTCAAGCCATAGGCTAATGAAGTCGCGAGTACTATAGCGGTGCTTGTCAATGTGCAACGCGTTTCGCGTTTCGAGTTAATTAGTCGATTCTCTTGCGCCTTTAAAGACGCTTAACGGATTCTTTTAACGATCAATTAACCAATTCGTGGACTATGGTGTCCAGTTTTAGAACCATAACCAAAGATTCACTAAGAAATACGCGAAGTCACGTATTTCCTGACACTGATGAGGAACCGCGTCACGCGTCACCTGGCAAATTGATTAAATTCGATTTTTCTTAATATTCCTAACTGTTATTTTTCCGTCAGTAGTGCAGCCCGTCGAACTGAAGAATTCGGTTCCTTCAAGTCCGTATTCAGAGCTGACATGGTTGTATTAATTAATCGCAATTATCTTATCGACGAACGTCTGTGCCGTGGCAGACAGGATTCGCAAGGTACTAAATAAGGCGTGAATCAGAGATGGGAGGACGCGTTGAGAATATAAATTCTCCCGGCACGCGACTACATGAAAGGTGATACTTTTGCCAAACGGACTTGAGATGTCTGAATCTCGACTTGTTTCACTTCGCCGAACACCTGAGATCGGATTATTATCAAATTCACTTTGTACAAGTATCTTTTCAGTCGCTAATTAGCGATCAATTCAACGTAAATGTTCGAGGAAAAAAAAATTCCACTCGGACAATTTGCAGCAATTTAGAACCTGGATATACTACGATTATTCTCAGAGACTACCGTGAGGGATCAATCCACAGATACTGTTCACTTCTAATCGACTATTTTCATTAGTGAAAGTTTATTGCTCATTGTATTATTTTTTGCAAATCGTATCAAACGTTATCCTAGTCGTGATTGAAGCATCAAGACAAAAAAAAGAACGGTGTGTTTTTTTATTTCATCTAGAACAGATCGATTCCGATTAAAAAAGAACCTTCTCTGAAAATGATCGGGCAAATTTTTACCTGAACGGCGCAGCTGGAAACTTCTAGAATGTAGATCTCGTAACACGAGCCAATCCAGTTTCTTTGAACGATTAAACAAATCTATGCCTTGCGAAAATGAAAGTATTGGGTCTAGTATACAACCTTGCAATAATTGTTCCTAGTCACCCGTAAATGTACACGAGAATGTAATACGCTACTTGAGATCATAAAATAACGTAAACGAGTTCGGAAATTATTCAGTAATCGATAAGATCAGGTTTTTCTAGAGCGATAAAACATCCAGTTCTTAAATTCTGCAGCATTTGATTTCCCCAATCACTACGTTAATGTTTCTTCGAAGTGCTCTCTAAATTTCTTGGAGTGAAATTTCACTCTTTAGGAGTGAATATTCACTCTTAGAGAGAGTGAAAATCGTGCCAGTCGGGCCAGAGTGACTTTTCACTCTTCGAAAAAGTGAATATTCACTCCATCCATTGGAGTGAATATTCACTCTTTAAGAGTGAAAAGTTCACTCTTTAGGAGTGACAAGTTCACTCTTTTTAGGAGTGAGACGGTTCACTCTAGGCAGTGGAGTGATGAATTTCACTCCCATCGAGTGAAATTTTCAGTTGTCAGTGGAGTGACTATTCACTCGGAGTATTGGAGTGAAAGGTGCACTCTAGCTTTGGGGTGAAATTTTCATAATGCAGGGGAACCAGTTAGATTTTGTTGATCTCCTAATTCGAACAATATGGTAAATATTATATCAATCATGACGGATTGGCATTTGACTGTGAGGAGAATCCCAAAAAGAATTATGTGAAGAAGTTGCTGGAGTAAAGTAGGAGAAGCAGGTGTTCACCAATATTAATCGAAATATAAGTTGAATCCGGAAAGCTGCAATTATTTTTAAATTATTTCCAATTTCCTCTTTTGTTCAGAGTCTGGTTAACACCTGAATCTCTGCGAGGTATTGGTCCAGCCGTAGTCCAGGAACGAGTGACCTGACCACCGCGCGGCGCTGGAAGATATGCTTCTTACCGCAATTACCTGGCTGTGAGAAGCAGCGCCGCCGCGTGGCGATCACGGGTACTGGAACTTGGTGTGCCGGAGGTCGGATCGATAATCGATCCCCGGTGACGCTCGAAGATTCACTCTATCTTGGAGTGAAACTCTGAGTCAGATAACAGTCACTCGAAATTAGAGTGGAAATATTCACTCTATGTACTGGAGTGAGAGATACCACTCGCAAAATTAGAGTGAAAATGTTCACTCTTTCAACTAGAGTGAAGTATGTCACTCCATAAGAGTGGAAATTCACTCCAAAAAGAGTGACCCGCTTTTCACTCCACGCTAAGAGTGAAAATTTCACTCCAAGAAATTTAGAGAGTGAGAAGTGCGAAAAAGCGCGGTACTGAAAGCCAATTTGCTAGATTAGTTCCGGACCGCTAAAAAGTTATTGTCCAGTCTAATTAAGGTCTTGCAACGATCCCGAGCACCGTTGACTGCATATATTTGCTATTTATTATACAACTCGAGCCGCGACTACCGTAAAGATTTATCTCAATTTTTCGCTCTCCCTGCGGTTAAAGTAGCGCGATAAAATAACCTACGCTATAGTATGACCGCAAGTGGTTAACAATCAAGCGAGATGAGTTAACAGAAATTACATACGTTCGCAAGGATCATACCGACTCGTAGGGTGGTGGCTGTGATACATTATAAACTACGTAGGCGACATAGTGTACCTTCGTAGTAAGTGAAGGGAAAAGCCGCAGCGTTATGTCCGCTGGCGGTTGGAGGAAAAAGGTAGACGAGTACAAGTAGAAAACGAGGAAAGGTAGAAGGAACGAGATTGCCCCGATCGCGATTTCTTGCTGACTCCAATAACCGCAGAACCGCGGTCATCGATCATTTTCTGCCCCTTGTCACGGTTCAGTCACGGGCGCGAAACGGGGGTCAAAAGTTTGCGAAGATATGCCTGCCGCCGAGGCGAACGATATACCAACAATGAAGAACCGTCGCTAATTCGTATGAAGCTGGTAACGTAATCAGTCATTCCTGATCGCTGAAACACGACTGGCAACATCCACCTCGTGAACGCAACCTTCGATTCGCAACGTCTGTTTAAACGCGTGTGTAATGAATGACTGGCCGTTTTGCAACCCTGGAAGCCCAGGTGCCGAAGCCAATATCGAACTCAGAAACGTATCCAATATACAGGATGACACATTTCATGTGTCGAAAATGGGAGGAGCCTAAAGTGGCATATCGTTGATGCATAAGATACTCAGATTGTCGAGGAGTTGAACATTCAACAATAAAGATAAAGATTCTCTTACCCCGAATCTCTTTCGGGTGCACATGTCGAGCATATCGTTCTGGTGCTGATCATGTGTACTCTTCTTCTTATTGTTTGACTGGATGTTGGATAATTCGTTATCGTTTTTTGTCTGGTTCAGTTGCTGCTGCTGTTGCTGCTGCTGTTGTGTCGTATTCGTCGTTGTCACCACAGTCACGTGGTTTTTTGGCAACGGAGAATGATGGACCCACTTCAACATGGCCGACTATGACCACATTATTATTTTAATTATCACTTTTCGATACCCAATTCCCTGCACGAGCGACGTAAAGAGTATAATGTCGGGGGGGAGAATTCAGGTTCGCACCTCGTTAACGTCAATATGCACCCTGTTTATTATTCACTTGGGATAATGATACTCAATGCAGACACGGTGTAACCCTTCGTTCAGATTACTGCTAAAAGATAATTACGTTAGGTTTTAATTAAGAGCTAATATATCGGAGCGCACGCGATCGCTACAGACTATCGTATGATTCTGGTCTTCGACTTGCGGAGCATTCGCGGTTGAGTCGCGTACGCATAACGTTCATGACTAATCCGCGTTCTTGTATCTGGACGTGGAAACGAACTTGGTTGAGCTCCAGTGTCCTGAGTGGGAGATACTAGAAACCTTGCATTTTCCCTATTTCTAATTCACGCAGACAATCTTAGATAATTTTTACGCGAAATTTCAACCAATTCCGCAACAATGCATCGTCTACGAAACTCCCACTGCAATCTATCCTATAACCTTTACCGTCCGATGACTCACGCGAGGTGGTGCATGCATAGGTGTAAAACCGAGACACGTATGACTGCATAAACAACCGGCAGCGATAACCAATTAATAGGCAAATTTCTTACCGATAGATTACAGCGCGTTTTAAAATTCACCTCTGGCGATCATTTTACACGTCGCTATAAGCCTCATCTTGTCACCCAACTACCGAGGATAAATTGAACCCATCTTCTTGCCGGAGGTTAAAAACCAGTACCCGTAGCTATCTGAACGACCTCAGTCCAGATCTAAACTCCTTTGTTGACGATCACGTATATTAATCATCGCCTATATAGCTTATCTGTCGGTCGTGCCAATTTTCAGAATCACGTGAGATAAGCGAATCAGCTCAGGTAGTCAAAGCGTGCAGCTATCGCGAGCGGTGTGAAAAAAACGGAAGTCGGCCGCGCGGATGGCGGAAATAGCGCGCGAAACAGAGCGAGCATGCGAACCGGTCCAGCGATCGGTCGGCAGCCTACGGGAATCATTGTACAACGATAATTAAACTCCATTAGTTCTAGGTCTGGTATTTATCGAAAAATATTATAAACTGGCCAGACTGCAGTTCGATTTGAATTTGCAAATTTTGAATGCTTCGACCTACAGACGGACAAAAGCCCCGGGCCATGAGAGGCTTCTGCCTAATTGGTATGCAAAATAAGCGAGAATTCCCTCTGCGCGGTCGCACCTGACGTTGACGGGTCTCGGTTTTGAAAAGATTATAACCCAACTCCTGAACGTCAAGTGTTCGATCCAGGGTTATTATATTAATTAGCGAGTGGGTCTGACGGTTGAATGAAGAACTTTCTTCTTCTTCGTCTTTTATTCCTCTATTATTGTCACAATGAGAAGCAGACGTGTTGCTATAGCTGTGTGTGTAATGAAGAAGTTTTATTTTTCAGATGATTCAGACGTGGCACGTGACGCTGATACGAGAACTATACCGATGCATGTACGTGAGGGGACACAAAGCAACGTTATATTAATTATTATCGCGCGTGATCGACCGCAGCTTCACTTTACCGAAATATGAATGAAGTCTCATGCATCCCGTGACCATCATCGCGCCGGGCGTTAATCATTTAATTCAAAGGTCGCAATAGAGTCACTCTATTTATGAGTAATTGAAACTCGTAGTCGTTGAAAACTGGGTTTTTTCCCGTGTTTTATACACAGTGAGTATTTTTCATGCGAATGAATACACATTGTTGATTGAATTGTTTTGAATGTGAAAAGATCCTCGAATATTTTAACCTCTCAAGGGCAAAAGATTGGAGGACATTTTGGTGCATTGCCATACCGGAGAAAAACAGCGCTTAGGAGACGGTGTGTGTCATCCTTGAGAACACGTCCTGACTTTAAAACAGAACGATTGGTCACTACTTTAATCCTCGACCAGAGTATCGCCAACGCATTTCAATTAAGATCCACCCACTGACAAGATTATACACACACCAGAAAATAATATACCACCAGAGTGTGAAGATAAAAAAAAAACATATTTTCGAGGTCTACGTGAGTAACAAAGAATCAAAAGAAAAAGCAAAGTAGGTATTCGCAACGAAATAAGCCTCGCGGTTTATACTCGCAATCGGAATCGATAATCGGATGCAGCAAAAATAATGAAAAAAAAAGGATCGACTCGTGCGTAACGACCGAGAGTACATTCTTACAAATATTTTTTTTTTATCAACAATGGAAAATGTAATGAGATGTACAGTTGCTCATGGTTGCGGTTTTCATCGTAAAACCAGAGGCTGGAGCTCTACTATGTCTAAGTATCTCGAACCACGCGGTGATAAAATTACATCCGCGAGAAAGAAGAAGAAGAAATAAATTCAACAAGCACAATGATCTTTTTATGCAAATATTGAGATATTTTCCATTCTAATTTCGAATAAGCCGTTATTGCTGTAATGAAGATATACACTGCAGTCGATGGTACACGGTTGACGTGATCGAGTAAAGCGGATAGAAAGACGAGAAAATAGGAATTAACCATTGCACCGTGTCGTCGTAACACGAACCATAGTTTTGACTATGAGGAAAAATAAAAATGATAGATATAGTCCGATATCACCAGCATAATGATAAATATACATTATAAATTCACCGGATCGTGTAAATATATTATATAGAAACTGTTACATAACGGGTGTACACGGTGCATAATATTCGCTGACGGTGTAACGTCTGCGGAGGTACAAACATAGACACACACTGCTCAACCATGAAGAAGCACATAACAGCGTTATGATCGCGATGGACGTACTGTTACCCGGTACACCTGACACATAGCCTCAAGCAAGGATTCTCCGTCATCTCAAAACTCGACAAGCTCTAACTGTCGCCTAAACAAACTCAATTACAGCAAGGACTCAGGCTTTAGGTGGCGGGACATCCGGCAATGCGTCAAAATGTACCGTTCAATTTCTGTCCGACAGACTATCGAGATATTATCTTATGTTATCAGAAGGTTTCCGTTAAGCAACGGTCAATTATTCAGCGTGGTACCAGAAGAGGCGCGTGTTTGTAAGCATTTGTAATCGTTTTAGTGGATGGCCTCCGCACAGCCACGCTTTCTAGCCACAGGAAACCAATCCTCAGTTTTTGTGTGCACCGGTACAACAATACAACAACCGCTTTACAGAATTATTCTATTCAGGCGAGCCCGATCGGAATCTGAACTGGTTATAGAAATAATGGGAAGTATTTGACAATAGAAAATCATTCTCGAGAATGGTTTCGATCGCAACTGAAAACCGTTGCTTCGAAACGAGAAAATGATCATCTGTCATACGTAATGATACGCCTTTCAACAAATAACTATTGGAGTTAGAAGTTACTATAGATGTCGAGAAAGTCTAACTATACATGGTAATATGATTTTATAATCGGTCATTGGCGCCCCGCCGTTCTTGGCGTAACAGTTTCTACTCGATCGTTACATGCAGTAATGGTCAATGGACATGTTGTTCAACGCGTTACATTTTTCATTATGTAAGTTCACTCCGAATCACTTCCGCGACACATCGACCACTTTCTATATCCTATATCGTTAATGATTAATTTCCCCGTAACAATTATTCAGGATAAATAGAAGAAGAAGAAGAAGAAACGATCGTCCTTGCGTTACAGACGATTAATTCGAACGGAAATATAATCATCGGCTCCCGCGGGAGCTGAATACTTTCCAACATTCTAGAGTATATTTCTTGTAACGTTGAGGATGGAATTTCGATCGCTGAGTCACCTGGATACAAACTACTTCGCAGACCTAACTGTAGACTCGAGAGTTCAGGAAACGGGGCGTCCGCTGGACATGACGGTTCTACCGCTTCCGGTTAGCGTAGAAAAAGCGAGAATATCGGACGTCTCAAGATCCATGAATAAATTCTCGAGTCAACTAATCCTAGAATCATCCTTTAATCAAGCCAAACCAAGTTCGTCTCTATTGTCATGTCTGGCGCCGCATGCTCAATGCATATGTCAATATAGATGAACGGATGAGAATGGAGCTGTGTCTGACGTCGGTAGCTCAAAATATGACTCACGATTGAAAATAAACGCAAAATTTCTATTTCGTCGATAATCCGTAATGGTGAACAAAAAAAAAACGAGATTCAATTGATTTCAATCGAAGGTGCAGAAAACTCTGTCTGTCTTCACATGATATTTAAAAACTCGTTCACTGAGCAATTAATTAACCCTGTACATCACCACTGTAATTACACTCGATATTAATCACCGCTTATTAAAAACGAACTCATGCGAAGAACGAAACAAAAAAAAAAACCAAAAAAAAGAACGGTAATTAAAGTTGACTAGTGCCACACAATTATAACGATCATCGTTTAGTTTCAATTACTCGAACGAACGAGGATAATGAACGAAATTTAATTCGCTGTCGGGAAGCCGCGATCTCGCGGTGTTGGAAGTACCAGTTGTCACTGGCACATGGCTCTCGAGGATAAGAGCCTGGTGCCTCGGCCACTACGTGATCGCGATCCTTATACTCTGTGTACTCGTGTCCCGCGGTGGACCACAGATGCGACTGGCAACTCCGTGGCATGGCCACCGGGCTGGGCGCCTTCCAGTGAGAGGGACGCCTCTCCTCGACAGAGGAGGGACGCCTGGACAACGGACGACGAACATCGGCGACTACGCCGGTCACCGCGACCGGTGACTTTAAGGAACACATTACATGAGACACGATACACCCAGTAGCCGAACAAATGTCAGGAGTCAAACCCCGCGACGACCGCTTTAGATAAGCACCATCGACCACCTGCACCGTGTCATCCCGAAGAGGGTGCGGTGATACGACCAGACGTCGAATTCGGAGCTTTCTCAATTATTTCGAGTGACTATTTGATTGAATTTAGAGACAGATTTGTCGACATCCTGCAGCGAGACAGTCATCAGACATCAGAAGTGTCTTCGTGAGGATGTCATGTAAGAGAGTCATTTGCTTGTTCATTTGAATCATGATCGTATGATTAGTACAATTTCTGAATGGTTACGTGTTTCAAGAGCAGAAGCAAATTACCGATTCTTGCAAACTTTTGATGGACGAAGAGGATAAATTGGGATAGCTGGCAAATAGACGGACTATGCGAATTTGTGAAGGATCGTTATACCTACCGCAGTTCTGGTCTGATAATTATGATTGATTGTTGTGTAGTAGAATTTTGAAAAGTACCATTGATGGTCAAGTCGGCCGGATATTAAAAGAAAGGATCGAATCGCCGTGCCCAAAAACCATTCTACATCCGCCTACGTAATCGCCCGTCAGAAGTTTAAACGTTTGTTTAGGTGCGTTGGCGTTCGACCCGTACGTCCTTCAAGTTGTAACCAATTTGTATATATCAAATCACAAGATTAACCCATCAAGAGATGTATGAACGTTGACGTTTTGGACTTTGTACCGATTTGTCTTACTCATACAAGATTCTAATCACTGTTTTCTAATTTTAATATCCAATCTGCATATCAGTAGATGCGATTACGTAACACGTATTTAACATGGCTTTATTTTTATTTTACTCAAGGAAATAGTGAAAATCTTATCCTTCAACCACATCATACGGGTATCATAAAAAAAAAAAACTGTATCTTAATTCGAGCAATCGAAACGCGGATGGACGTTTACTGATTAACCGTGAAACACTCGGACCAGTTGTATAATTATATCGTATATCTATCAAGCAATCGTCGAAGAAATCGACTTATCATCGCTGAAAAGCATATTATATGTATAACGGTAAGGTAGAGGCATTAAGTCCACTAGTTAGCATATTAATCGACTCCCAGCGTCGGGGTAAGGGCAGAAGTATGAAGTAATTAACTTCACATTCCACCTAGATACAATTTTTTAATCCAATTAAGCATAAGGTTTTGATTAATGTCTGAAATTCGTACATCGATATATATATGATGACCCTGAGAATATCCGTGCGGGTAAACAGGCACAATATTGCACACACAGAACACATTTCGTCAGTGTAATTAAACACACGCGTTAAAGCTGAATTCTGTAACAAACAGAAAGCCACATTCGCATTTTATTCCAAACTCATTACCATAAAGGTGTTCTGGCTTCTAACGCGGTGCTGGTATCGTAAATTGGAATTCTATAACTCAAAGGCGTTATAATAAACATGTTAACACGAGCTGATTGAAACAGCGATTTTTTGTCATCCGGATCAAATGAATTCAGAACCAGGATGTGTCAGATAAATCACCGTTTGACCTGCACAATAAATAGTCAAATATGTATGGGCCTGCCTACTTCCTCGGTTAGAGATACCGGGCATCTGCCCACGTGTGTATTAATTGTTTTCATTGATAAGAATCATTCGGCTCTACACAGGAGTTGTTGCATCTCGCGCAATGAATATATGCGTGTACTTAGCCTCACGTACGATTGCACGTAATCGGACACGCTCGCTGGCTCGCATGATCAAATATAAAAAATAGTTGAACTGCAGTAGACCGAGGTAGGAATTTCATGGTATTTCACAGCCGGGCAATTAATTAATGTTCCAACTAGTTATGCAGCTGGATATATATAATATAATGTATGGAAAGGAATTTAAACTCGCGAACTACATAGGCTCGGTGTAACAACCGACGAATTCGAATTTGTGAAAAACAGGAGTCCCCGAATTACCATAATTAACCGATTACACCTAATTATAATCTGTTACGAAGACACGGTGAAATACGTGAGGAGAATCCACACTCACTGCGACCCATCAATAACCCAAAGCTAACGGATGGAGGTGTGAACTGCTTTATGCCAATTAAATGTACCCATCGGATCGCTGAAGCGACGTTGTACACCGTGGTTATTGCGAGAGTCTGTTTATGATTGATCGAACCTCCGAAGCTACTCGGAGTACCACTAGCGCCGGAAGTGGAGAATACGGATAATGAAAATAGATAAATAAACCTGATTATACCGCTACGGGATCAAACGTAATAAAGTATATTTCGTCCGCTAATTTACATATTTGCAATGCAAATGATAGATCGTCGAGCAAATATAACATGTTTCATGTGTATTGTGACGAACTTGAATTCATATTGACGTGGTACACACGGCTCATACACCTCGATTATTTATGCGTAATACACCACATAGGCGTGTCCCATGTCGTGTAACAAACATAAACATAAGGAGGCATTAGGCATGGTCAACATACTTATGTGTAGTAGGTCATATGCTACAGCATACTGCAGCGGCCTGAGTCTATCGTAGGTAAGGATCGCCTCTTATCCCAGCCTCCAGCCTCCAGCCTTCGGCCACCGACTTGATTCTCGAACTCGTTTCTTTCCCTTATTATATAGTTGACGAGACCGGTAACAGGATGTACTGTACATTAACAGTTGCTTTTTGAATTCCCCGTTCGACTCTTGGAAGAAGATCGTAATTATTACCCATCCACTATCTCATATCACTCTCAAAGATCTACCAATAAATCTTTCGAGCAGTAAAAATAACCGTGTCGTTGTTACGATTCGGAATAACATTTGGATAAGATAACTGTCTTCATATTCCTTGCTGAAAAATGTCTTCCAAATCTTATCGACGTTGAAATGTCTTTTGAATAAAAACCGATGAAGAAGTTCTTCGAATCGCACAAACCGCGTCAAAGACCGGAGTGCAAATTTGTCTCCGGTACAGAGCGTGGAGAACCTTTGACGGGTTTCGCGGGTATTTCGCCCGCGTATGGTCGGATCTGCAGTGAAGTGGTCCAGCTGACCACGGCGACGAGGAGATGCTGGGCAAAAGAGGGGAGGGGATACCACTCCTGCAGAAATCAAGCTGCGTGGAAGGGGTACAAAGCGGTAACGGGAATCCCTACCACTATGATCGAGGATAGTCCGGTCGACGAACAACTTCGACGAGGCACGTATACCTCCTGCGCAGGATAAGCACAAGATTTTGATATCGATGATTGATTGAAGATTTTTATTCAGAGTAACATAAATTTCTGTTCGTATTGTGATTTGATGAACAATGTGGATTCAATGTACGACCGCAAAATTGCACTATTCAATTAAATCGTGTATCATATTAATATATTAATGAAAAAGGGAATAACAAAAAAGGAAAAAAAAATTGTATCCAATTAGCTCGGCGTAACGGGGGAAGATAATTACCGCAAATTGCTCGAGTTTATTTATTATTTATGAGCGCATATAAGAACTTGATGCATATTGTAGATCCGTATAGTTTTATATATATAAGGTATAAGTACATAAGGAATAAAACAATTTTATCCATCCAACAAAAAGTCCCGTCTTAATCACCCGGGGCAATTATTTCTTCTATTCCCTCCCCCTTTTTGTTCCATTTAACAATCTTTCAGATACCTCAACGAGGCCTGGACTCACATGGAGGCTATATTTCCATTTCTAACAGTAAATAACCATGTTTAAATCATCCTAACTCGTATAGTCCAAACATTCTTCAAAAGAAGAATAAAAAAGTAAGCAGCTCAGGGATCTCTAGATCACAAATTCGTTTCTGTGATTCACAGAACAATTCTACCAATCCAGTAAAAAATCTATACTATAATAACTGCGACAGTGACAAAAAAAATCAAAAAAAAGAAAAAATAACACCAGTATATAAAATGAGAATAAAAAGTAAATTGATCGTAAGGCGAATCGATTTTAACGGACACGTTGGCGTCGTCGTGTCCGTAATTCGTTACAGTTCTAAAACCGTTACTAATTGATCTGATTTTATGTGAAGATAAAATAAAAACCCGTAGGTGCTCTGTATCGATTAAACCGATCCAATATTATCAAATTCTTATTGATTTACTTTTCATCTTACGTTTTACAGAGACTATAATTATCGCGCATAATTAGCAGCCTTCCGTAAATACGCACGTACACACGTACACCGAGAATTGAAACTAATTAAGATTGGAAAGCAGTGCAAGGTTGCCTCGTCCTTGAGCCCCTCCGACTCACATGATAGGACATATCAGTTACAGTCCTTGACGCTTGGCTGCCTAAGCATGTCACATTTCGAAATAAAGATAACCGTCTCATTTCTTTGAATCGACACGATTCCTCTCCTCAGATTTTTCCACTGGATTTCGATATTTTTTTGTATTTTTCTTTTAATTGTACTTATAAACAGCAACCACGCCTCCGGCGTTGGGCAGTCGACTCTTTCGGAATGCGGCCACGGCGGAGAAGACGGCAAGAGATCTCGGCCTCCTCTCCGACGCGACGGGTTACTATCGACGGTCGGCACTAGGTCATCGAACGAAGCACTCTTCGCTGTTTCCGGATAACGTTGCTTGAACCTTGGCACAAACCTCTTGACGAACCGAGAAGCTCGTCTCTGTTGCTCTATGCAGAAATTTAATTACGAATGGCGAAAACTATCCAGGGCCCTACTAGGGCCCTCACAGGGCTCTGGACATTTTTTCCCATTTGTAATTCAATTCCTACATGGAAGGATAAAAAAATCAAATTTTCTATAGCGACCGTCTTGGTACTCGATAGAACCTCTCAATATGATTATGGATTAAATTATAGAGACGGAATCACGTTGGGAAAGTATATCGGTTCGAGTTGAATTCGAATATCGCTTCGGAGCTGAGGAGAAAACGGGCGACACGTGATATCGGAATGATGTAGGATCGATGAGCGATTTATATCACCGAGCTTCAGGGATACCCGATGAGAGTGAATCGCGATCCCATAAATTGAAACCCTATCCGCTTTTGGGGATAGAGAAATTCCTCAGTATCGGATGGTTTGGGAAACTGACACCCCTCTTAGGAAAGTTCCTATCGCATTGCACCGCGATGGAATCCGAATTAGCATCGAATCGAAAGTGAAATCGTGAATCGATCGGTTTTCTGATTATCGTGAAAATGAGATAGTGCATAACCGCAGAGGAATGAATGATTATCGATAATTATTTTCAAGATACCTCGCGGTACCGAGACACCAACGACTTTTACGAAAAGATGAAAGTTTCGCGACGACGCGACGCGGTGCAGTTATTCACGTATTAATGATGCTGCACTCTCTGAATTATTTATGATGAGGATAAAATTACGGTCGAGAAGAAGGTTATTAAATTCATATTTGGATCTCCGAAGGTTTATCCCTCACGTTTTATAGTTTCATCCTCTACCCCTGCCACGTCTCGTTTTAGGTTCCTCCAGGCTCCAGCCTCGTTCGTATGGCTACAGATTACACTAACAAATTGCACGTTAGAGATGAGGGATGTGCCTCACTTGACGGGGCCGAGGATGGTCATTGACACTCGATTGTCGAGGATTTTTTAGAAACCCCAATCGATCAGTTTCACATCTTTTTCTGTTCTGATCCTAATCTAGGATGCTTCGAAATTTTTGATAATTACGTAGCGGTCGGTTTACTCGTGGTCTAGATGTTTTCTATTCAAAGACTATAGCGTCCTCGTTTACTAAAAATAAAAGAAAAACTGCTAATCAACGGTTGATTAGTGGAAAAAATAAACAAGGATGGAATTGATTTTTGAAAATATTTATCCTACTATACGCCGCATAAGACTCGCAGAACTAATTACAGATACGAAGATCATAAGATATGCAAGAACGCAGTGTGTACCTGTTCCAACTCCGATATCCCCACGCACCATCGACTTCTAATGAGTATCGCAACGAGGCTGAAGCTCCGAAGACACGGTAGAAAAAAAAATAATCAGGAAAAAAAAGCTAATCAAATAGTAACCATCTCGGTCTCTTAGGCTCCCCGTGGGCTGCAATCTTCGTTTATAAGGGGGGCGGTAATCTGTTTTCTGCAAGCTTCCTCGAGAATTTTCTCCTCGTCGATTTCCGATTTCACCTCGTCTCTCCGCATGATCATGATCGAGAGTCAACGGCCGAACGAGTCGCGGACACTCCGTCATTCCAGCCAATTTTCAATGTCTCTTTTTTGCTTCTAACTGGTACTAAACCTGCGTATATTTATGTAAGTACGCGTTTGAGGACGTGTGGTATAATATTTTTTGCCACAATTTTTTTTCCTCATATCTTTCATTGACGTAAGAAGATTAGAATATTTTCAGATAACGGATCATTTCCGTACACGCACCTATCGAGCATGATTCTGAATGATGAATAAATCGTAAGAGATATTTGCCGAGGTATCGTACGGCAAAAAACACTTGTAATTAAGGTTGATACGCAGTGAGATGCGCAGCACTGCATTTCGTTGCATCGTATTTCATGCAACTTTAACTTCCTGCAATATAGCGAACGGAAGTGTAATCATAATAATTAAGGTTATAAGAACGTGAACGATATAATATAATACGTTCGGTTACAAATGTCAATAGTCTCGTAATATCATTCATCAAATCGATCAAATACAACTCTTCTGTTAGTTTTGACAGAAATGTTAACCGATCTCATTTATACTCTAAACTTGAATAGTCTCGACTCGTAGGCGTTATTGATTCCACCATTCATCATTCCGTTCATTCGGGTCGACTGCATCCTCTGATATATATTCTATACGTCAAGTCATCCTCGTTTTTGAAAATTTATCTACGAAGAGTAGAACGAAAAGAAATGGCCACGTCCGACGTGATTGAATGAGATCTTTTAAAATTCATTAACTAACGGTGATTGTGTAGCCAGAGTACGTTGGCCTGTTGTTAACGTAATGTGATGCAGCATACCATCCGAACCGTTGATAATTAATTCAAACAGTTAACAAAAACTCGGAGCACGTTGCCTAGATATTTTCTTAGCTAATATATTAATAATTACGTGCCTCGGTGTAGACGCAATGAATTTTCCAATGTTGAATCATTGTACTTTGTGCCTGATGATAATCGTAATCTTTACTTCGTTATATCCCACACGATCGTGTATAATTATCTCGAACGGGAAGTCTCATGCGAGTTTGTGCCAATTAAGCAAAATTCAATTTACTATAAAAATTACTGGTACGAATCGATCCGACGATCGTGAACGTAATAGTTATGTAGACAAATTTGAATATATTCTGAATGACATTTATATGGATTTGATAATCGTTTTAGTCGAGTTTCCTGATCGTGCAACGATTATAAATATCCAAATTCACAGAGATTGTGCAATCGATGATATAATCAGTCGCATGGAATAATATACATGACCGAGGAACCAGAAATTACAGAAATTTTACGTTACGAAATAATTAGAACGTAATCCATAACATCAAAACTCAGTTGTTTAAATTATGTAACAAAGATTGGGAAATCTCGAGCTGGATATAACCGCTATTTAAAATCGTATTAACGAATCAAACTTAGAATTGCCTTACCTAATACGAAATTCATTCAAATATAATCTACAAGTTATATCGCACTACATATTATGTGAGACGTCGAAAAACCGGCTCACTCGAAAAAAAAAAAAATAATTGCTAGATTACACAAATCTACACTTTCTATGACTGCCGAATGTCATAATCAAATTCACCTGATGCTATACCAATAAAATAATTAGTTTTGAAGATTCTAGGCACTTTTAGATTGAGTTTTATTTTTTTAAATGTTAAATTTCAGCCCGTCATCCTTTGTTCGTGTCGTTTATAAATTTGCATGATATTAACGAACGTGTGTCATGTGTCTGTGTCAAGGTTCGATATAATCTCGACGCGTAGCGTCGACCGCGGTTGATTTGTGGGAAAAATTAACTCAAAGGACAACCTCGCAACGTCGCCAAAATAATCCTCGCAGTTTGTACCCGCACCTGTCTCGGGGTGTTTTGCATTTAAACAAGAAGAGGAGGATAAAACAATACGTGACTGGGGATTAAGAACGATTGTATTTTAATTTTTCAGTCCCCTTGAGTTTCCAAGTGCAAACGAGACAATTAGACACATATCAATTAGCATAATTATACACAGCATACGGTGTTCGTGATAATTAATGAAGATCCAAGAAATTGTATATTTATACTTAAAAATATATTAACAATTCGAAACGATTCATAACGTTTCAAAGTAACTATTGCTAATTACCTGAAGCTTTATCTCTGGTAGAATCAACATGGCGACTGCCAATGGCAAACGCGATTGGTTATAGTCGATTGTGTGTTTATCCGTTCGTTGACGTCTCAGGACACGTTGAATTACGTCACTCACGCACCCCCATACGCACTTGTATTCCACCGGAAACACGGTGACGCGCGTGGATTACTAAACGGTTTTAGACCAACGAAATCGGAGGGGTCAATCATTTGTCACATTTGGTGAAAAATAAAAGTACGTCAAAACGTCCAAAGAACAAAACTAGATCACGGTCCGTTGAGAATAACTGTATGTAAACGTGACGGATAATTTAGTCCACGAAAATATCGACTCCGGCAGATAACTTTCGAATCTGCTACTTGCGGATGAGAATAAAATTCACGGTTATCCTCAGCGTGAGCACTTTGTTGTCACACTGTACACTGATCGATCCAAATTCAAAGAAAACCTCCTGTGTTCGCGAATCGATGAAAAAAAATAACGCCAATCTGCAATCGAACGGCGAAGTACAACCGGTAGCTTGAGTTACACCTGTGGTCTGAGTCCCTCCGAGAGTTCAACGGTGGCAACCGGGCACACGGTAAAACGAAAGAAGAGGAAAGAGCCTCTCTTCCTCAAGTGGGGATAGCCTGCAGAACCATCGACCGTGTTGGATCTCGATGTATGGACGTAACACACCTTCTCCACTTATAAGTGTGCGATAAACTACTTACACATTTTCACTTATAACGTTCGTATAAACCAGCCTATATCACGGTTCAGGACACGGATATACTGTAAACTTCGCACACCTTGATAATCGTATTATAATATTAAACTATACATAGTACCTTTCACCAGTTCGAGGTAAAACGTTGCCGCATCCAGCGGACATTAGACGATTAAGATATAATCATCCTTTCTTTGTCTTTAATCGTTCGTTTCTCTATTAAGGACAACTCGTTACAAAAAGTATCGGTCACAGAGAGCTGGCTCATTTCTTCTGAACGCTGTTTCGTGTTCCAAAAAACATGCTGTACAGCCTGAAGTGGGATGTCAAAAATCTTCCACGATTGATTGTTCCACAAAACACGAAATATTGAAAATTGTGGAATTTGTTGAACTCTAGTTAATTTGTCAGTTCATTTTTTACACGGGCTGGTATTATAGCACAGGTTGAATTAACTCGAGGCTGATTCGTCGCCAATATATATGTTAATCGATGTGACTCTCGATAATGAACTTGCGTTCAGAAGCTCGTCGAATCACTTCGCCGTTATTCCGCTGCGCTTTAAGGTCGCAGTAATTGATTTAATATCAATGCGGCAATTACATCCGAGCGTTGGCGGACCGCTCCTCCGCAATGTAGAACCCCGCCACGCACGAACTGTTCGCGGTTCATTCGATTTTTGTACTCGTAGTGATCGGAAACAGGAAGTGAAAATAAGGGTGGCTGTTTGAGGAAGTATTCGCAAGTGTAAGTTCAACGCGTCAAGAAGACGAGTGCCCGAGGAACATAAGAAGGAAGTACCTTGAACCTGGTGAAAGAAGCGAAGCATTAAAACTACGCGGCATAAGATAATGATAAACATTTCCGCTTCTGTAACCACACTGTGTGGTATTCTGGCTAGTGTGGGTATTGGGAGTCTATCCGTACATGGACGGTAAATTTTATTTTTCTGTACCGTGTTACAAACCGCCTCTAAGCAGATATAGGAGAGCTACCTACACTGCACTTACGCGGCTAATGGGCCGAGCAAGAGATCGATACGATATGAACCAGATATTCCTGTCTACCGTGTATGCACTGGTTGCGAGATGGAGAAATAAAAAGAGATCAATTCTCACTTGAGAATTGATAGCGGTGTAATCGCTAATTGATCAATCAAGAAAGTAATAAGTGTTGAAAATTAGCGATATATGTTACTAATTTTCGTAATCTCGTATATCACCCAAATCCCTCTTCTCTGATACAGAATAAAGATTTATTAGCGTAATCCTCGGGTTACGCGGGGAACAGCTGTTTCATCCGCTTACATGTACAGTTCCGCATTGGTGCCTTCGCCGATAACCACGCAGGCGATTCATCCTCGCTGTGCTGTATTACAGATCGTAGACTCAAATCGAATGACATATCGCGATATCTTTATTGATTCCTCGTAATGAGGTAACGATGACGATCAGCTTATCGGATAGGGTGGAAAAAAAGTTTATCAGGAATCGTTGATCCGTGAAAAAGTTGAGACCAATTGAAAGTTACGATTACATTTCATTGCCCTCGGATCCAGGATGCTCTGTAATCAACATTTTGTAATAAAAAGAAGGTAACTTTGAGTACCACCTTCCGTTACTTCCCCTTGCAGTGACATATGAGTATGAACCGAGTTTCTCACGAACCTTTGTTTTAACTTTGACGAAATATAGCCTGGCAAAATGGGTAATTTCCTTATGTATAATTATCGTACATCTTGCAGTCGCTACGTTTCCGTTTTGCACGACCGTTGCGAAAGGGTCGAATAATTTCTTGTAGATCTAATCGTAAGGTAATTATAAAACCAGAAATAAAAGAAATAAAAAGGTGAGGGGGGAGACTTTATTGAGGCGTATCGCGTCGGGTTAACAATTGCGTCGTCACCTGTGACGCATCGCTGCAACTAATCGACGAAATATACCATAGCTTATAAATACAGATGAAATAGAAATCACAGGTTTTTGTCGTTTACTCTACGTCGACGTCGATACTGTAATCACAGTATCGACGTCGTGGAAAAACTCATAACAACGGCTGAGATTTTATCGCTTCGTTGTCGTGTTTTTCAAGATCGATATTCTTAAAAATTCTTCAATTTTAACGACTGTGGAACAAATTTAGAACACAAAGAATTCAGAATGAAGATCCATCAGAATTGCAAATTTATTTGCCGAAGCAAATAGTTATCACGATCCGAGCGTGTGGAAGGTGTGTGAGTCATTGTGATTCACTTGAGGGTCTCGCTACAGGGGACAAACAGTGCTGGAAGATAATAATCACCTCAAGCACTTCAACATTCGTGTATCTCGATTTATCAAACGATCGATCGGACAATTATACTAGAATAAACGTCGGCTAAAGACAACCGTCGCGTCACTATGGATATCGGCCTGTCGGATAATGTCGCATAAAATGTTCAGAGAAGCCAATTTGAGGCTGAAATAAATAGGAAGACTACCCAAGTCTCGTCAACCCTTCAACTCCGAAAGGCGACAAGCGACACACCATCCGTTCGGTATTATGGGCGTCATCCGATCTGAACCGGAAATCAAGCGTTTCCTCTAACGTTATTATCGACACAGGCAGCATGGTGAATTTAAAATGACGCTTCAAATGCTGCGCAGGGAGTCAGTAATGCACATGCAATTTAATTGAGAGTTCCCGATCTATTTCCTCCAGTCAGCGCATTCCCTCCTCCAGCAGGACTTGTGTCCGTCTATACCGCAACTAATTGGAGGATCCTTGCCGATCCAGGTTTTACATCAAGTTTCTTTTTCCACCCCGATGATAAAATTGCTAAAATATGCGGATATAAATCGTCGTTAATGAACAGAGTAGAACGGCAAGAGAGCGATACCGGTAGGTAGTACAAGTGGTACGGCAAAAGTATTCAGAATCACAAAGGTCCTCTTGAGTTGCACCGGCTCGATTAGCCTCCACCCAGGTACGGCGCCGACGCAACGTTATCGGAAAAGGTAGTACAGGTGGCTACAGACAAACGTTGTAGGTACGCTGAACACATAATAGAATATCTCCATGGTTGTAAAGATACCGCACGTAACCACACAAAGGTAAATACATAAACACGGATGTCGTGTTACACAAAGGTATATAACCCGTCCACCGTAGGACGTGCAGGACGCTCAAGATCCCCGTCTACGGCCAATGAGCCATCGCGAGGCGTCCTCTCATCTCCAGCTCCAAAAACGCCAAGTAAAGGTGGTAGTAAGGTGTGATAAGTTTATCAGCTTCAACCAACCTCATGTACACGAAGATTCTCCCAAATTTTTGGTAGCTAGTAGATTTTCAATGTCAAGTTCGGGGCATGGTGCGATCGAAGCGTAACAGGCCGGAAGTTCCTTGTCTGGTTTCCACCTGTCACCGTGACGTCACGTCCCCTTGGGACCGACAATGGTTCAAGTAAAAACGACAGGTCTTTTCTTCGACGAAATATTCGTTCGATCATAATTCATACGCACGCTCACGCCCACGCCCATGAGTAATTGGCACCGACTGACCATAGTGTCGGCAGGTGTCCGCTAAACGGCGAGGTATCTTGGCTACTTGTGAATATTTATTTGTTCCTTCAGAATCTGTGAATATTGACAAAAGACCTTTTCTTGACAGGTCGTTACGGTAAGCTCTGTGACCGGTACAACATACCAGGTACCCTAAAACCCAGCAAATTCCTCAAAGGATTTTTACCTGCAGACCGCATGGATGAGGCAGAGCCAACAAAGATACCAAATGGTGGAATGACGAAAAGTCATCGAAACGACACTGGCGCTTTCACTTTTCGGAACGTAAGATCATCGATAACCTTTACGTGACAACTGGCATGTCTCGGTGCAGTTATCGACGTTTTGTGTTAAGAACAAAATTTCTGTCGCATGTGTGGACAGTGGAGTTAAATCAGATTCCAGCGTCGCCAAGGAAGCCTTCTTGGCGTGATCCGAAGGCAAAATCCAATTAGTCGTGACAGGATTTAGATTGAATACAAGGTGAGTGACATTTCGGAGCAGACTTCTCTCCTTCGGTATGTCATGTCGTTTGTCGATGACGAAAACTCAAAGTGAATCTGAATCGATGAGAAGAGAGAAAGATAGTACAGAGGAGAGAAGTTTGTTGAGAAACTTCGCAACCGGTTAAAAGAATTGTGGAAACTGAACCACTTCGCCTATTGTTCGTTCCGCGGATCCTCCTTGGAGAAACAAGCGTGTCTCGACCCTTGGATATACGTGCATGTGAAGTGAGGCTGTTTTCGTGTACACCTTGGCATAAACCGGCGCATGTAGAGCCAAGAATAACAGGCGCCCATTGTGGTCACCCATTTTCGCGTATGCAGCCTCTTCTCACGCTCGAACTCTTATGAAAGCGACGTTGTTCTGGTTTTCACATTCTCCTAGACTATCCCGTATTTCTCATTTATTGTTCCTCACTGTGAATTATAGCCACGATTTTTGAGGATACACCGGATCATCGTCGAGGATCAGTTAGTACATCATGGGCAATTCGTGAGCCAAGCATCAGCATTTTCATGTTCTTCAACTGATTACAACGAATCCGGGGCATAAAGTGTGCGCCTCGTGGAATCCGAGCACTTGGTATAGGTATACGTTGATATTGACACGAGCGCGCAGCCTCGTTAGCGATAGCTCGTTGCAATTGAATAAATAATTGTCATATTTTAATATTTGATCAAGTGCGCGATGCGGAACATGTTGAAATGGTTTTTTTTTTAGCTTCAGAGTCGTAGCTCGTACCTCGAATCGCGGTAGCTGGTGTCATCAAGCTACCGTGTAGCAGGTATAACTGCAGACGGGGCTTTCTGTGGTGTAATTGCACAAGCGTTACGTAAACCGGTGTAAATAGACACGGGGACAAAACTCTGGAGCCACAACATAACTGAGCACCCGGGGGTTATAATTTACAGACGCAACAATCGACTCATCTTTCTCTCATTCCGTGGCTCAATTATCAGCAGAGAGTCTCACAGAAATACGTGCGAGTCATGACATGTACGCAGCATAAGAAAAGGTTCATCCAATTGCGGTTCAAGTTTGAACAAAAATTTCAAATTTGTTTCAATACAGAATAACGGCGACCACAATTTCGCATCGTTCGATCATCTGGCTTGTAGAATTGTTGACCGAGGTCAAACTCGTCGTTTCACTACTAATCTACGATTAAACAATTGAGCAGAATTTCGATAAGGAATAATTGATCGTGTATAAGAACAATGTGAATTGTTTGAGATGACGTAACGCGGTGGTCGTTACTCTGGAATGGATCAGAATTTCGAAAAATCTGAGTTGTAAATCCAACGAATGACACCTCAATGTCAACTTTTGCACCGGATGAATCTGAAATGAGGTAAAAAAAAATTGTTTTCAACTGACGTCAACGAAGCGTCAAGTTTTTGTTTCACGTAAACATCGAGTGGAAAATGCATAAATTTAACACCTGATCGCCACTAAACCATGCATTACCCACTTATTTATCTCTGCAGCGGTGTTTACGCAATCTTCCACGGACGTGGCTATACCGGTAAACATAATTATCAGACGGTACGATAACACAATTAAACTAGTTTTTATCCTCCACAATCATAGTTTCGTAGCTTCGTAAAATAAAACTTTAGTACCGCAGGGTATAAAAACAGCGCTGAATCATTTCTGATCCATTAAATGGAATGATTACAGCTAATATTTCTCGGAATAAACGAGTCACGGAAATATTGAAACTTACCCGGATGAATTTAGGCTTGTAACCATCTTCGTCGATGTCTCCTGATACTATAGGGATATTCATTATTATCTCATTATATCACTGCACATCAAACGGCGCACCTCTGCAGTAGGTCACTTACACCAACTGTATGTATCACACTCGATTATTACAATAACAATTATTATTATCGATTGTCAAACAATAACTCGTATTATTTCGTCACTGAACAAAAAACACCTGGATTAAATTACGTACGACCCACAGCTGCAGAATTTGACCGTTGAGACTTACCCCAAAATTAATTCCAATTCACACCAGGAATATCAGCGCTTATTCAAAGGTTTTCAACTTTGATACCACAAAATCGAAATGTATATTGGAACAGTTTCAATGCCTGAATCACAACTTGATGGTGTGCTTTTTTTTTTAATTTCAATTTTAATTGCAGCAGTGAAGCGTAATGTCACCGTCCAGGTCGAGGCTGTCGGCGCTGGCGGCTCGGATGTTTGTGGGCGAGTGTAGTAAGCGTTGTTCCCCAACCGGAGTACGTCACGCAGCAGACGATCGAGGAGTTCCGTGCGGTACGAGGGGCGGCGGTGTTGGTGTACTATCTTTGTGACGTCAGCGGCCGAATGTCAGCGGCAGGTAGAACGCGGAGTATACCTGAATTCACAGGTATAGTCATAGGTAGAGTGCAGGCTATACACTATACCGAATACTTCGGTATGCACCGTGTGCAGTATAGCTGAAAACACGCGGGGCTCCAGTTTGAATCCCAACGGCGAACTGGGCGCCGTTCCAGCATCGCGGCGCGGTCTTCCTCGTGGGTGGAGGTAAGGTGAGGTAAAATTATACGACGTTTACTAGAAACCGGCTTATACCAAAGTGCTGTGGGAGTACGTAATCCGAGAATCTGAAACCTACCGCGAAACATCTAGGATACTGGATGAGAATACCGCGAGGCTTTCGCGATAAACTGAACACCTATGAAACCATCCGATGATCCGTGAAGCTCGTAGAGCGAGGATCATCCCAGGTTGTTTAATTTCAGTGATGAGTGCTCGTAGCTGAACAATCGCGGGCTACTGTAACCAACGGAGCGTAGCTGTGAGTGGAGTGATTTTCAATTCCTTTTAGGATCGGACAAGCGATGCTAATTACAGTATGGCGGTCTAATACGATCATTGGTAATGGACTATTTGTTGGAGTATAACCTACCGATACACCACAGTGTAAGAAATCGGTTATATTCTAATGGCGTAGATACTATGCAGAAATAAAAAAAAATCTTACTACCCGTTCCAGTTGTAGTCAAGCGGCTCTTAAGAGGCTGCTACGTGAGCGCGGTAATCTTGAGTTTAGTAAAGATAAGCAATTACCGTTCTAGGCACGTAAATTCATCCCGACTCCTGGCAAGATGCTGATTAAAACGCAGCGTTCGCTCTGTACAGCAGGAAAATGAACAGTCAGTCTTTCAGACATTTTTTTACATTTCAATTTTATCTTTCTTGTAATTGGGTACGTGTGTGAATAATCTACTGATTGATGATTCACTTTTCAACTTCCCGTTCCTCTGTTTTCAGAGAAACAAGGGAGTCATTGTAAATCAGCACGAAAATGTAAAGTGGAGTTTTTCCAAACATGGAACCGATTAGATTCTGGCTTTGATCGGTTCGGTACTTTTTTAATCATCTAAATAACAAAATCCCCAAAAATACAATAAAAAGGACGATATCTTGAAGACGGATCACGAATCTGAAGTCAGATTTGCGAAATTTAATATGGCGAATACAATTTGCTGGGGGGAAACAGTGAAGACATTTGAAATCTTGTGGAAATTGGTACTCGAAGGATTTTTTGAACCACTGATTGCTGCAGATTGATAAATTTGTCTTCTTCGATGTCTCAGAAGAATGATTATTAACTTGACCTCTCCTGTACGACGGCGACGCACAAGCACCAATATTGACTGACTAAAGTATGCAGAAATCGATAAATGTGTTATCGGAGTAGAATAAGAATAATTCAAATGAGTCACCCGCCACTGTTGAATAAAACAACCTTTCGAAACGTGTTTCTTCTTTTCATGATCTCGTATTGTAAACGACACCATAGAAATCCACGATGAAAGGCATCTGAATGACATTAGAAAAGTAAAAGCTGCTATAACCGGTAACCGTTACAGCTTTACGTATCCGTCGACTTACGGTCTCTCAAAATGATGTAGAAAATCCTGAATCCTGAACATCCTGAATAAGTGAGCAGCGCTAATCATTCGGCGACAGTCATAGCTTACATCTCGGGAACATCACCTTGACGGTAGCAAGATAGCAAGTGTATTTGCACGTGTGACTGTGCAATATGAACATAGCAGACCGTAACTTAACCGCGTGCTGTGTGCATAACGCTTATGCCGACTCGGTCAACTGCACACAGACTAGGAGTCTGCGATATGGTACGAATACTGGAGCGACGTACATAAGCTTAGTAATCGAACATTAGAACGCCATAAAGGACTACGGAGCTGCAAACGATCGTGTAGATCGCCTGCGATAACGGAATTATCGTATTTCAAGTGTATTGCAATAAGAAAGTCCATCACTGTTGCGCTAACAGTGAATATTTCACGATCTTGAAATTCTGCTTTAATCAATTCCAAGGCTGTCTGCGGATAGAGGGAAGTATTTCACGCTCGATCAACCTGCATGGACAAGGTTTTTACGAGCAAAAAGATTTCACCAGCGGCGACTAATTGCTCTGATCCACGACCCACAGAGTCGGTGTACGTTTTATCAATTAGAAACACCTCATGAGCCACGGGGTATACGACAGTTGAACGCCAATTACGTGATTATTAACACGCACAACGTGATATGGCTCGTCTTCTCAGGTGAGTATTTCCTTCTTTTTCATTCGCCGGCGTGTTGTTCGCGCTTCGGGAAATTGAACCACGTTTCTTTTCCCTAGGCTGATATGAGAAACGTGAAAAATTAAAAGATTTCAGTTTTAATCGCAATTTATTACTCCTATGAGTGTATCCACTGATAATTTACGTCATTGTTGATCTACAGCGAGTGATAAAAGATAAGAATTAACATGTGGAATCGGGTGACTGTAACCGTGATGCATATGAAATGAGAGGTATGGTATTTCAAGAGGGCATGGAAAGGAGTCCTCGATCAACGGCTGGCATTGATAGATAAAATGTTATACATATATGTTAAAATACTTGGGGAATCGTCATCGTTGACGTTACAAACTCCAAACGTCTACATACATTATTTTTACGAAGGATTGTTACTAGAATTTTAAATAAAATTATTCAAGACTAATTACACAGTATGAGATAACGTCACGTTTGACTTAAGCCAAATATTATTTTCAACCCTTCCATTCTCCGCAAATAAATCCTTGGGTTTGAATTCCATGCATGATTTCAGACGTTGATCACGATCTATTTATACAGTTATGTAAAGTATTCACGTGTAACGTCATTTGGCAATCATTATCGATGCGATAATAACTTTCAATCACGAGTCACTGATCAAGGACATACATCGAATCATATATCGGCCGTAATTATACGTTACGAAGAATGCAAACAGGGGATTAGCAGTTTAATCAACAGCAAATTGCGTTTGTTTATCACATTGGCAACATATTTAGCCGGGTGAAGAGACTCGGTCTTGTTGCCGCATCCGAAATGAGCCGTAGCGCAACCAGATCTCTTGATCTCCTTCTTCGGGCATTTTGATCAAACACACTTTGACGATAGTGATCGGAAACTCCATTGAACGTGCTTCGAAAATTGATTACGTTCAATGAATTACTCGGCAGTGCGGGATTAACAATGCACATTTTTTTATCCGGGTAAACCTGATTTCGTTCTCCGATGCCGTGGATCAAGATGCAGACTGCATATTTAGTGCAACGCATCCACACAATACCATACAAACAAGTTCATGGACTATTTGTAGCGAGACTGCAACGTAGAGTCTAGACTTTGTTCACTATCGTGAATCCATCGCTGCAAACGTTCATCTCGGAAACCGGATGTATATTTTTAAAATTAGTCACCACGTCGAGTCACTGTTTTGTCATCGATGCAGCATCAAGGTCAGTACAAAATTTCCTAAAAATAATCAGTCAAGGACCTCGGGTGAATTTTAATTTGAACATCGATCCCAGATAAGTAGTGTCATGTTCTTTTATTTTTCATGGTTTGACATTCATTTTAACGCGATCGCTGGCCTCGTATTTGTGAGAAGAAAAGCGAGTTCTTATTTCTACACTGAAGGCATAAAAATTCCAAAATAGATTAATATTCCAAATATATTAATTAGCATCAGAATCTGGGACACGTGTGAGAATCAAATCATCATTTTTAAACGTTAAACGGTTAAATTTTCACGGTCTTCTATTTAGGGTGAATTTTATTCAAAAAAATTGAAAAGGTAATCTTCATTGGTAGACTTGTGAATATATATTCTTCAGACTGTATATGAATTTAGAACGCAGAAATTTTCATTCAGAACAGAATATTTTATCATAATTATGAAGTTCCCGAACAATTTAGAAGAAAAGTTATACCTGCTGCTGTTTGGGAGTGTTAAAACAAAATTTTATGTTTGAGATCTGTGTACAACTTTTGTATCAGTGCATTCTCGTACCGATCAATATTCTCAATCATGTCAGTCATATCATCACAAACGTATTCATATTGGGAAATTCAAAATGATTTCTATGAATGAAAGTGATTTTCGGAGCCTATAAGTGATTAACTTCAGTGTGGCTATCGTACAGACTGAAAGAAATGAAAAAAAAAAAAAAAATGATAAACCAGTCTAAAAAAATAGGTCTAAATGTTGAATAGAAAATTATACAAAGAATGAATAGACGTTAACGGTTGAGTACTGAAATCTTTTTATACCTGGCACGCAAATTCATGTAGTGCAATATTATTTATACCACCTACTAATTTATATTACCTATTTATACTAGTGGGACAATTCGGCATCTTGAAGAGAACATTCAAACATATTATATGAACTTTTATAATTTCGGATATGAACAATTAACAACGAAGTCGATTTTCAGCATTTGATTTTCAGAATTTCAATCTTATTTTCCTGAAGTGAGATTGAAAAAATGGTGATAAACGATATCACAAATATTTACAAATATAAATACTAGTCATGTCAGGTCGTCATCGATTCTTCAAACATTCGAATTGTCGTTTTGAAAATTTTTATTGAGATTCACAGCTGAGATAAACACGTGTGTCACATCTAACCAACTCGTTCGTTAAATGATATTTTTGGGAAATTTGAACTCCATTTTCAAGAGCAGAAAATTCGCCACAAAATGGAACCAAAACCAATATCTAAAACCTATCATAGCGACAGATATTAGCTAGGCAAATACTCCGAAAAACGGAGCCTTCCTGTTTCCAGATATTGATAATACTACAGATTTACAACAGTCTTTAAGTTTTTTTTCCACAATTTCAAAGGAGTAGTTGAAAATAATCGATTTGTTAATTACAAAAGAACCGCGCATTAGGTCGCAATACTCCACAGAATTCGTGCAGGTGCCGCCATCTATCCGTATACGTCCAAAGTTTCGTTAAGGTGAAATGAAAGTCATGTGACCTCGATATGATTTACACTTGGAATTTTCAAACGCTATTTTCTCAGCCAAAACACATTCGATTGATGTGAAATTGATATCAGTGACGTAGAAAAACTCAATGAAGGGCCTGCCAATCGTGGATTTTCGAAAATCGAGATGTAATAACAGTTTTTTAACAATATTGTTCTGTAATCCAAGGAAGTGCTGCCTCTCTCCGCGAGGGGCAGCACCTCCTTGGGTTACAGAACAATATTGTTACACATAATTCCGATTATGTCTTTCGATTTTCGATAATCCACGATTGGCAGGCCCTTCATTAGGTTTTTTTACGTCACTGATATCAATTTCACATCAATCGAATGTGTTTTGGCTGAGAAAATAGCGTTTGAAAATTCCAAGTGTAAATCATATCGAGGTCACGTGACTTTCATTTCACCTTAAAACAGTTAGAACTTTACACATCCCGCCATCTGTTGATCCGCGATCGAAGCTAGGGCGAAGAGTGCGAAATAATCGGGGTAGCGATCATCACATGTAACGAACTGTTCATTGTTGGAAACAGAACCTTCTGGCAGTAGTCCCTCGTGTTTCCTCCGCGTCTCGTCTCTGACTTCTCATTTATTTATCCCACAATAAAAGTATTCGAGAGCTGATAACCGGCCGCCCTCAGCTTCAATATAAAATTGAAGCCTTATCAGAGCGATAATTAACCCAGTGTTCCATTAATAAATCCATAAACATGACCGGAATTCACGCTGCCGGCGACGGGCGACGCGCCCTTGGTCAAGCCTACAAAGATAAAACTAAACCAGCTGATATTCGTGCCAGTAACATCAACGCGGCTAAAGGTATGTCGCCCTTTACCGAATTCCCTAAAATCTCTCAACCCCGATGACACAGATCGGTTGAGAAAATTCTCAAGCAAAAATGAGGCGCTGAATCATCACCATTTATGGTCATAGTCCTCAGAGGCTCCCACGCGTGACTTCTGTCCGCTTACTTCACGCGGTTCCCCTTCGCGACGTTGTTTATTTATTCTTCACGAGCCAGGAACTAAATCTTGCCTATTGGACGAGTTTCTTTCTCATTCCGCGTATCTGATCCTCCCCTAACCTTAATTTATGGATCTTATTTACTCCGATATATAGATATACAAAAAATAGCAAGATGTCTACCGATCATTTCAATCACGTGACTTTTCTCATTCATTCGTATCATAGGATGGAGAAAAATCAGAATAAGAGTGTTGACCTTTTTTACAGCTGTGAGCGATGCGATCCGTACGAGTCTGGGACCTCGTGGTATGGACAAAATGGTAAGTTGATAGTATTAGCTCGATTATCGCTTTCTTTATACCCAAAACAGTTGAGAATCGCTAATTTATTCAAATTCTTTTTTTGCGTTTGTTTAAAACACAAGAAAACTGACTGTTTCATTGTTTAGATTCAAGCCGGCAATGGAGAAGTGACGATCACAAACGACGGCGCAACAATTTTGAAACAGATGAACGTCATTCATCCAGCAGCAAAAATGGTGAGACTTGAGAAAGGGAGAAAGCTACAGTCTCAGTAATGTTCAATTTCATTTCAGTTGGTTGAATTGTCGAGGGCTCAGGATACAGAGGCTGGAGACGGTACGACCAGTGTAGTTATCGTTGCCGGTGCTCTTTTGGAAGCTGCCGAACGGCTGCTGCAGAAGGGAATTCATCCGACTTCTATCAGCGATGCTTTCCAAAAGGCAGCTCTTAAGTCGGTTGAAATTTTGAAGGAAATATCTCAACCTGTTGAACTGACCGACAGGGAGGCGCTGATCAAGAGCGCTGCCACTTCTTTGAACTCTAAGGTGTCTAAAATATCCGCATCACTGTTCAGAATCACAGCTCCGAATGAATGTTCACTCATTTTTGTTGCTGATTTTTTACAGGTAGTCTCACAGCAGTCCAGTCTCCTCGCTCCGTTGGCTGTTACGGCAGTATTAAAGATCACCGAACCAGGAATGGAAGCTGCGGTTGACTTAAAAGTGAGCAAAGGAGATATACGCACGGTCCATGAGACCCAGGGTGTCTACCGGGTCCCGATATCAAATAATACCCTCGAATTTCATTATCAGCTCTTGATTATGTGGAGAAATTCACACTTGTTCGAACTTTAGAACAAAGCCAGAGTGTCTACAACCTCGAGAATTGCTAAATTCTTGAGAAAATTTCTGACCTGTGTAAATATTTTCTTATAAACGTGAAAAATCGTTGTTTTTCTTTTTAAAATTAAGAACCAATTTTTGTCAAGTTAAATTTCTTCGGTGTGAAAAAATTGTTCGACTTAGACTAGAAATATCACATACATTCACTAAATCCAAAAATGTTTGCAAACTACCTGGCAAAACCCTGAAAACACTTCAACTCCTGTGTTTTCGCATTCTGCGTCGGCGAATAGTTGAAGAATTCACGATAAAACTATGAGTTGAAGAAGAGAAACATAAGCTAAAACTATTCAAACGGGAATGAATCTAGTTGAAAGAGCTTTAGAATGCTGAAATGAGTCTAAACATGAAATTGGAAATTCATAGACACCCTGTGATAAGATACTAGACCGCTAAATTCTTCATTACTCTCTTCGTAGGACATCAAAGTAATCAGGAAACTTGGTGGAACAACGGAGGACACAGAGCTGATCGACGGTCTAGTCTTCACACAGAAGTCTTGTAACGTAAATGGACCAAAACGCATCGAAAAGGCGAAGATCGGTCTGATCCAGTTCTGCATTTCTCCGCCAAAGACAGACGTAAGATTCCTTAGAGACAATCGACACAAAATACACGACTGTTTGGAGCAATGTAATAATTTCATGTATCTTCTAATCACAGATGGACCACAATGTCATCGTATCAGACTACTCAGCGATGGATCGTGTCCTGAAAGAAGAACGTGCGTACATCTTGAACATCGTAAAGCAGATTAAGAAGAGTGGATGCAACGTGCTTCTCGTTCAGAAATCAATTCTCCGAGACGCGATGAGCGACTTGGCAATTCATTTCCTTGACAAAATCAAGGTGATGGTAATCAAGGACGTTGAAAGAGAGGACATTCCTTACGTCTGTAAGACTTTGGGCTGCAGGCCGATCGCCTCCCTCGATCATTTCACACCCGAGAATCTAGTGAACGCCGAACTTTGCGAAGAAGTCCAAACCGGAAGCTCCAAGTTCGTGAAAGTAAGATTCCGCGATTAATCGTATCATCTGTTGATGCGGAGAAGTGGAATTGACGATTTTCCTCCACTTTCAGATAACTGGAATCCAAAACCCCGGACGTACAGTGACCGTATTGGTCAGAGGAAGCAACAAACTGGTCCTCGAAGAGGCTGCCCGGTCCCTTCACGATGCTCTCTGCGTTATTCGTTGTCTGGTTAAACAAAAAGCGCTCATCGCAGGTGGTGGAGCCCCGGAAACTGAAATAGCTCTCAAACTCGCAGCTTTCGCCCAGACTCTTAGCGGCGTCGATGCTTACTGCTTCAGGGCGTTCGCCAACGCACTTGAGGTCCGTGATTCGGACAATGATCACGAAATTCGGCGCCAAGAATTGACTAAAGAGTTTCTTGGATTTATTTTTCAGGTGATTCCATCGACATTGGCCGAGAACGCGGGTCTGAATTCGATCGCGACTGTGACGGAACTCCGCAACAGGCACGCCCAGGGTGAAGTTATGGCCGGAATCAACGTGCGCAAGGGTTGCATCACCAATATTTGGGAAGAGAACGTTGTGCAGCCGCTTTTGGTATCGACCAGCGCGATTACCTTGGCTTCGGAGACGGTCCGTAGTATATTGAAGATCGACGATATCGTCAATACGATGCAGTAAATGATTAGCTTTATCGTAATCGCGCAGCACGTCTTCATCAGCATTGTGAGAAGAATTTTTTTATATTAAATATGAATTATGGCTGGATATCATTTTGTTTTCAATAGTTTTTCTACGATTATTAGAAATTGTATTTCGTTCGTTTCAGATTTTCGCCGTACAATTGTGTATGTATTCTCGCTTTCTCGAGACTGACGCTTTACAAGATTATTCGATACTTTTTGTTTCGATCGTCTAAAAAAAAATCGTTATTACGGACCTGCATTTACTGGTGCTTTTTTGTTCTTATATTCCACCTAAAGCAACGTCGAGCTACATCATTTACGCACTTCTTGTATTCATATGAGATTATATAATAAAATGAGTTTAACAATATTTTCATCCGCCTTCTTTACTGTCCTTTACCTTGTTATTAAAAATTCATCCGAAATGAGAGAATCTACAGATCCATTGTTAGATTTGAATTATTTAAAAAACTGATAAAACAGCGTGGGAAATAATTTCAGACTACGTAAACGGCAAAAAAAAGTCATTATGCTGAATCTACACAATGAGTGAAACTCTGCTCTTCCTCTCTCAGTGTAAAAGAATTAGCAACTAGGTTTCGTATCACTGCAGCTTCCGCCTTCGAGTGCGAGTATTCTTTTGATTAGATACACTCTGCTGGTTGCAGTAAAGTAACACGGAGATGCATAATTTGAGTCAGTTCTGTTCGCCTGTTCGTGAGTAGCTGAAGTTTCTTTTTCTTTTAATTTATATCATTTCTTCTTGTGTGCTACCAAGAAGCAGGAATCTGGAATAAACGTGCATCGATTTCATCCTGAAATCCAAGTATTTCAAAGATAACGATGATGATTGTCTACCGTTGAATTGATAAGGTTTTATACGAAAGACGCTTTGCGAGATACCCTTTGTTCCACGCATCTGTAGATTCGGAGGGCAAAATGAGGTATTTAAGTCTGAAGAAAAATTTGCAATACTAAAATCATTTTTTACGAAACAGTTTTCCTTGTTTTTCATGTATAGAATACTTGATAATCGCGCTTTGTTTCCCCGCAGTTTACGGTGGACCCTAATTGTCCCGTGTATTGCGATTCAATTGTCGTTAATTTTCGTACGAGCAGACAATCTATTTCCTTACATAGATTATTCGGTGAAACCCTGCGATAACTTTTACCGATTTGCTTGTGGTAATTTTGAAAACGTCCATCCAGTTCCCTCCACGTATAAAACGTGGGATGGGTTCGTACAATTGCAGAAAAAGATCGACGAGCAATTAAAAGGTACGTAGAAACGCTGTGATTGGAGGTAAATGTCAGAGAATTAATTATAGAATCGCAACGAGTAAAATTTGTGACGAAATCGTCTCTCTGATTGCCGAATAAAATGATCTGCAGAATTATTGGAGGATGTAAAATCCAGATGGGATTCAAAGTCTTTAACAAAAGCGAAGAAGATGTACGCCGGTTGTATGGATACGAGTCTTCGCGATAGGAAGGGAATATTTCCAATACGAAATATCCTGAGAGGCTGGCCGACCAGATACAACAACTGGAACTCGGGGTCTGAAATCACTGCGACTGATTGGCAAAAAATGGCTAACTTGGTCGCTGATTACGGTGTGCAATTTATTTTCAAGCTAACGATCAGAGCTGACGTGTTGAACGCGACGAGAACGTCTGTCTACGTGGGTACCAGATCATGTATTTTTTCATGAACAAAATTTTGCACTTTTGTACAAATTTTTATGATGTAAAATTACATTCATTGTCAGATCGAAGGTGACGACCTCGCTTTACCAACCGCGTTGCTCCAAAAGCCCGTGCAAATTTTGGATCACAATTTTCCCAGCGGAACGGATTCAGAGTTCACGATCTATTTGGGGCGGATCATGACCCTGTTGAGGAATCACGGTCGGAGCAATATCGATGACCAAGAGATCTTGACCAGAGCGAGAGGTATCAACGAATTTATGGTCACGCTCAACGACGCAGCGGTAGATGAAGACAATAATTTATTAAATGTGTTTCTCATTGAGGGGGGAAAGTCATTTTTGAGACTTTTGAATGGTTTTCACATGACTTTAGAAAGAATTTGTCTTCTGTCTATAATGCACGAAATAAAGTCGACGGACCGGTGGACCGATTTTAGTTTTTCTAGTCTCAAACTGTTCAGTAAAGAGGCCTTTTCAATGTGAACAAAGAAATTTTTCATAACTACATTTTTACTCGAGTCATCATCAAAAGTAATGTATGAAAATAGAAAAACGCCATTTTATTCTAGAGAATGATGAATATCTGATACAATTTTGATCGTATCGAGAAGTTCTCTGTTGCTTTTGAGAAGGCCTCTTTACTGAATAGTTTAAAACCAGAAAAACTCAAATCGATTCACCGATAGATTTTATTTCGTACATCGTAGACAGAAAAAAATGTGTTCCCGAAATCATGTAAAAAACATTCTAAAATATGAAAAATGACTTTTGGCGGTTTAAACTTTTTTGACAATTTAAGGTGTACCCCCTTGATTAGATTCACGGTTTTTCCTAATTTAATCCATAGACCTTAGATTTCGGGGAAGAAACCACGACGGCTACTATGATTCCTAGCGTCGGTTCTATCTCGTTAGCTGAACTACAAGCGTGGACTGACCGAGTGTTGATTAACTTTTCGGATACTGTGAGTCAAAGAGATAAAGAATTACGAATACCTCTATTTCGGTATCGATTTATTGTTGTGTGAATATCGTTATATTTTTCGAGATTGAACTTTAATTTAATTCGTGGTAAGTTTTTTTATCTGATATAATTATTAAATTCTCCAGATAAATTGGGGATCGTATCTTCAGGCTGCGTTCAAAAGGTCCGGAATCGTAATTGAAAACCACACTCAAATATTCATCACGAATCGAAGCCTGTTACGGAACTTGTTACTATTCGTACATGGAACGGGAAAATATTTATTTGGTATATATGTGTGATTATGAATATCGCGATTATCGTGGATAAAATAATCAAGCAGGAACTTCACCCGTTCAATTAACGAACAAAGACAATTGTTTGATCTTGTAATGACAAAAAAATAGGCCAGTTGAAAATTTCTTTCAGTAATTTTCCAATTATCCCAGTATATGGCTGATTCTCCCGAAAGACTCATTTTTGATGAAATCGCTATTATTTCCGATAGACCCACATATTTCTTATATTTTTTTACCTGAATATATTAGAACATAACATTTTGAGAAATGGTACCACGGGAAATTTTGAAAAAAAATCGTGATCACCGTTTTTTTGCGGTTTTTGACCCCTAAACGTCAGTTCCTCTGGGTGAAACCAATACATTTTCCCATACTGTGAAGGGCTAAATACATACTAAAAATTTAATAAACGGGAAATAATACATATTTTCTGAAAGTCAACGATCTTCGTGACCCTTTTCTGAAATTAAAAAAAAAAAATTGAGCCCAGACATTTTACAATAAAAATCCGAATTTTGAAATGAGGGTTGGCCGTCATTCCTCTGGTCCGATGAAAATTAGTAAAAATTAGTGAATTGGTTGGGATTAGCGAATGGGGCTTCTGGGAGCAATGCCTCCTAGATCCAATTAACCGAGCTGACAATTGGTCAAAGTTTCATTTTCAACGTTAGTGACTTTTTTTTTACGAATACAGTGTGGCTTGAGTGATGTCACAAGCTGGGGCGTCATTCCTCTGACAAGTGCCAAATTACTATTTTCGACAAAAAAAAAACGTCGTGTATGTTTGCATGTAAAACTATCGAGTACCAACTCACCGCGGCGTTTTTGAGGTCAAAAGACTTCGCATGTCATATTACGGACGAAAAAACGTCAAGAACGTCAGTTCCTCTGGCATCATTCCTCTGGTATAAAATCGTCATTTCCCTATCCCAAAGCATGGTAAAAACTTGAAAATGAGCTTGAGTTTGTCCGAGTGGTAATTACGTTTATTACTCCAAACTGAAGGTTATCCAGCAATTAAAAACTCGAAATTGAATTTTTTTTAGTTTGATATTTTGGACCCCGAAAAATGAGTCTTTCGGGAGAATCAGCCATATACTAAATATACTAAAAACAAAACAAAAAAAATGTATGCCCATGATTTTTTTTCAGTCTCCACTTGACAAACAGTAGGAACATTGATATTTTTGTTCAATTGACCTACAACCACGCTTAAAAATTGACTAAAAGGAATTTTTTCTTGGAATTCGCCCAGTGATTTCCTGAACCTCTGAGGTAAAAATGATCATTTTTCAGACGATTTCGTCTACAGTAGATTGGCCACTTACATGACCCCCGAATTGTCATCGGATTTTTACAACATTGCTATGGATTTCTACACCCTCCGTGGCTACGTCCCTTCCGTATATCCAAGATGGAAGTATTGCCTGCACAAGGTCTAGTTGTGAAGTTGAATTCATTGATTTTACTTCGACTGTAAATAAGATATTGGGACTATTGCTGGAGATTGACTACTAAAGGTTTTAGATTTTCCGAAGATCGGACTGAGCTTCGCCGTGGCTAAAAAATACCGTGATATTCACATAAGCGAAGAGACTGTAGAAAGAGCGCAGAGGATGGTTGAAAACCTGAGAGGCGCTTTGGAGGAATTAATAGACGAGGCGGACTGGATGGACGAATCGACTAGAAACTACGCGGTTCATAAACTAAGGAGTATACTGATACTGAGCGGAAGCCCAGATTATTTGAGTACAGGAACTGAGGTCGACAGGTATTACAAAAAAGTAAGAAATCTCAAAAACACTTGTTCAATCGTTCTTCGCTCACTCGTCATAATTTCAGTTGACAATTTTCCGGAATGATCATTTCGGAAACGTTAATAGAATGCGCAGCTTCGGTCAAGGAAAAAATTTTGCAGACTTAGGAGCACCCAGAGACAGAAATTTGTACGTAATAGAAAGAAAAAGGAAATGATACAGAATAATTATTGTGAAACCAATAATAAGTCATTGTTGCATAAAATTGTATTTTCAGGTGGACCCAGTCTCCCCTAATCGTCAACGCCTATTACAACGGAATAAACAACAGGATACGTATGTGATGAAAATTCAATGCTAATAATGAAATGCTTGTTCGTTAATTTATCATATTTTTTTTCAACAGTGTTTCCCATCAGCACGATGATAGAACCATTATTTTCTGGAAAAGCTACAAGGTATTTGAGGTCGATGCGTAGTACCGACCGATGCCCAAAAACGTGGCCGCAATCCAAAGAATCATGCGATTTGAATAAAAATTGACCACATTTTTGGGCACTTTGGGAATCCATCTAAATCAAAACTCTTTTTTTAACAGACTTCAAAAAAGGAGGAGGTTCTCAATTCGGTTGTATTTTTTTTCCTTTATGTTTGTTACCTCAGAACTCCGTTATTTATGAACCGATTTGGAAAATTCTTTTTTTTTCGAAAGAATATACTTTCAGATTGGTCCAATATAAATTTCATCAAAATCGGTTGAGTAGTTTGGTTTTGAAGTCGGTTTTTTTCTAATACTCGTGTCAACAGTTTCTTAGATTACGCACGTATCGGTTCAATAATGGCCCACGAACTCACCCACGCGTTCGATAGCCAAGGTAATAAATTTAAATAGACTAAAAAACTGGCTCTCTTGATTCAATTATGAAAAAATTCTCAGGAAAATTATTGGACGCCGAAGGTTCGATGGTGAGCTGGTGGTCGCAGTCAACTCAAGAAATATATGAGATTAAGACCAAGTGCTTTGTTGAACAGTACAACAAATTCGTCATAGAGGGGTCCAAAACGAACGTAAGAACAATCTATGATCAATTTACTTCTACAAAATACTCTCGGTACAAATGATCAACAGGTGAACGGCGGATACACGTTGCCAGAAAATATAGCGGACAACGTTGGCCTCAGAGCGGCATATCGCGCCTTCAAAAATCTGAGGGAAAAAGAACGTTTTCCGTATTCTGAGAGCTACTACTTTACCACGGACCAGGAATTTTACTTGGCATTTGCTTCGGTGCGCAAACAATCTAATCCAGATACCTATCGATCTGAGTTGATCACTTGATTAACGTCTGGCTTGTTTTTTTGCAGACTTGGTGCCACGTTGGGCCATTGCTTTCCAGCGACAAACATGCTCCGCATGAATATCGTGTATTGGGACCGATACGAAATATGGAGAATTATTTTGAAGCGTGGCAGTGCGATGCGGAAGCAGACGAAGACGTGTGTATTTTATGGTGACTGCGTTTGCCTCTACGCGAGAAGATATTAGAAAATAGAAGATGATCAACAATTCATCAGCGTGCAGGAAATTAGGATTTTAGAGTAACTCTCGTATTAATAAAAATGTTCTTTTCATTTAATAAAATATCAACATTCTTAGACTACAACGATCTAATATTATTTCTGACGGTAAATTTCCGCCCTTATAGTTACGAGTTTTGATTGACTTGTTAGTCGGAGTAATTATTCGTTTGAATTAACTAATTCTTAACGTACAAGTACCATCTATTCGTCGTGAACAATTAAAATTCGTCATATTTAAACTCATATGTGCATCTTACATAGATATAGGTACTATAGGTGATGTTTAATTAGGTATATGATTGTTAATTTGACATAGACACCCGATAGGATTAATTAATTATTGTCATTTGAGTAAATTATTCAAAACCGCTGAATGATGTATGGTTGAAACAAGGAGCAAATATTCATCGTGATTAAATTACTGCGTAGTCTTAGTTTTGTGATTAAGTAACTTGCGACATAGTTAACGAGAAATTAAATCCCTTGTAAAGGCTATGGTGAATCTCAAAGATTCTTGAACAATTCTGCTGATTAAATTCAGCTACCAATTTATAAATACCTATAAATTCCTTAATCTACGATTTTCTGATCTTGCAGACTTAAAAAAATAAACCGCAATTCCAAAGCATAAAATAAGAGCACGGAATGTCTGAGACATGCATAATGAAAAATACAGTAAAAATACTGGAACTCTTTTTCAATTCCACAAATCGCGATTATAACACTATTCTATTCTACCTTTACTCCGGTGAGAGAGTTTCTCGAAAAATTAAATGATTGCGGAGAAATGAAATATCGAAACCCTACCTTCGTCTGTCTTTGATCTACATTTATACGTTGATCGTTTGTGATTTTCGCAAAGATGGAATGATTCGAGGTACACCTTATAAACCTACAACCTTCGCTCCGCCCACACTTTGTGTGGACAAAACAAACATACTTACCATCTCTGTCTCACCAACGCGGATGCATTTGGTGGAACGTCCACTGTTGATAAGTGTTGTTCACGTCGCATGGCATCAGGGATAAATGCTGCGTCTGGGGGTGCAGAGCCATGCACTTCTTGTGCACTCTGTGCATGAGAGTCTTAGTTTTCTGAAAGATTGAGGAAAACTGTAATCAGAACTTTTTCTCGGAGATCGTAGCTCAACTTCTTCGCTTCGTATGATTTTATGTGCAATTTTTTAGGCGAAATTCATTCTGAACTCACTTCGTCGAATTGCCAGGGGCCATCGACGGTACCGAGTCTACAGAATGCCAATTTTACACCCTGTCCATCGGCTTCCACGCATCGTTCGCCTACACCCAGTTGTCCCTTTGCGTTGAGCCTTATGAGCTGTGAATATCAATTGCATTTGTACAAAGTTAAGTTAAATTGAAACCGCTGGCTCGATTCTTCCAATAAAAATCGCCAATAAATTCAAAAACTCATTTTACCTGATTATTGCCGAATCCGTGGCAGTGAGAAGTTGCCATCAAGCTAGGAGGCGCGTGACCCATAGTGTCCAGGCAGGACGAAGTAGCGGTGCTTCGAAGCTACAAAACATTCGAAAATTGTGAAAAAGGTCCTTCCTTCGGGAAGGAATAATGATTCACCTCTCCCCAATGAAGATTTGGAGGCAGGTCTGGATACTTATCCAGCACATCGTAAGCCACGTTGTCCATGAACCACTGGAAGTTTTTGCATTGAAGTCTCTCTTTGAGAGCTAGCTGATCCGTAATATCTCCATGGTCCAGCAATCTCGCGAGTGGTTCTCTGGTGTAAAAGTACTCCTTGTGCTTTTCGTCGAACCAAGTCTCAATGACTCGTTTGTAATTCTGTAACAGAATATTGGGAAGTAAATTCGGACGACGATGAAGACATCGGATCGAGGAAACAAGAAAATTCGCTCACGATCGTAATCAAAGGACCCTTTTTCTTTTGAGCGAGCTTGCCGAACGTGTAAGGCATAAAACCCCTGTATACGTGACCGACGTGGGAACACGGCACCCATTCGATGCTTCCTCCGCATTGCCAGATTTTAAAGGACAGCTCAAAGTTCTCTCCGCCCCAAACCAACAGGCCATCGTCGTAGCCACCAAGACTTAGAAAGTATTCACGATTTATGGCAAACAAGCCACCTGCGTGTGTCGGGGATCTGGAAGCAATTGATAAACGAAATTAATCAAGAAAAGTGACTCCCGACTTCCAAAGAGAGCAGAGATCATTCATTTACTTGTACGGCATGCTGCTGTGTGGTCGGGTCCTCGCTTCTCGAGCAGGTAACTCATTCTCCTTGTACAGCATTCCCCACTCGAAAATCCCCCGGTAGAAATGTCCGTCCTGATATACCGGCTTGTACTCAAAAGTCTTGTGATCTATTCCGTCGATCACTGGAACCGTCATGACCGTGCTAAAAGCAATAAACGAAGTTAGTATAATTCAAAGACTCGATGAATTATCTCGGAAGATTTCTATCCACCTATTAACGTAGATCGGTGCGAGCAGAGGCGGAAGCCAGTTGGTATTGACCTCGCAATGGGCGTCTAAGAAGACAATCACCTCTCCGGTAGCTTCTTTAGCCCCCCTTGACCTGGTTCTGATCAATCCTTGTCTCTCGTGGTTCCTTATGAGTCGTACTTTGCCGTCCCATCTCTCGATATAAGTCTCAAGATCGCCCTTCAGGTTCTCTGCAATATCAACGAAGCATTTGTTAATCCAAAACCTCTGAACTTTGTAAATTTCTCGCGCTTCCGAATCCGAACCTTTGTTCGAAAAGTCGTCGACCAGAAGGACCTCCTCCAAAAACTGTGGCGGAGTTCGGTTTATCACGCTATGAACTGTGCGCATCAAAACGGACCATCCTTCGTTGTGAAAAACGATGATAACGCTAGTCTTGGGGAGATTAGTCGTATAGTTCCAATGCTTACATCTGAAATAAACGAATATCGATTGATTAGTTTGAATAAATGCGCAGATTTCAGGGTCCTAAACCACTCACTCGGCAGGTCTAGTGTCGTGGACGGATCTATCGAGCGATATCTCGTCCGAACAAACCATGTTCATCCCGTAATCTGACTCGGACTGTTGAACGTCGTTCTGTTGATCTTCTCTCAGAATATGAGCCTTGCCCTCCTCGCCAGGACCGGTTCTCACGACAACGTTACGAGGCTCGAAGTTACCGAGTCCATCTGTGAAGACTGGTAGCTGGAATAAGGGATTTTAATTAATTCTATGATCGTTATAACACGTTTTATCTTCATTGGTATAAGAATTGCTGAAAAATTGTTGTATATTTCTTTCTGAATACGTTTCTTTAATCTTTAGCTGTACATAAAGTCAATATTCTTACTTATATCTTGATTTGTGTCGGACCTAAGCTTTCTGCAAGGTTCAAATATTTAGTTAATTTAATGAAAGGCGAGGAATTACCTGGCGGGCTTTTAACGCCGCTGCCCAGTAGTCTTTCAGCTTTCCCGGCTGGTTGTCCGACGAGAATATGTACAGGGCGTAGACGATTGTGAGAAAGAGGAGTAATCCCAGGAGGATATTTGTGAGTCGGCCTTTTTTCAACTGAACGATCCGCATTTTGATAGATAAGCAGACTTGATAACCCTGTAACGAGTAAACAAAGAAAATATTCACTTCCTGGTATTTATTTATACATTTATCTTGCAGTAATTCGTCCGTGAAGAATCGACTAAAATTGTAAAACTCTGGGTGTATAGAATTAATATACTAAAATCGCGTTATATTCCGTGACGAAAAATACGCTGCGGGTATTAAAACCGCCGTAAATAAGGCGTTAAGCCGATATGTTTGTCTTGTTTATTATATCCCATAGAATATTCCAGCATTTCTATCGACAGGCGTTAATAATTCCGTAAAATATGTCCGTGAGGATTTTAACCTACAAACAAGATACAAAATCCCGTATTTTTGACCCCAGCGTACTTTTCCATCGCTCGAAGTCCGTCATCGATGATCGATCAATCGGCAAGTGAATAAATAAGTATCGACACTGGCCGGCAGCTTTGTTTACACTTACCGATAACCCCAGCGGCCGTTCAAACGCTTCGCGAGATTATTTCACCTGCCATAACAATCTGTCAAAGCGAGAAAAAGCCGACGTGTCGTTCCCACGTCTCCTTCCTTCACGGGAATCGGACACGTCCCACTCCTCCCGATTCTACGGACCGTAAAATCGTCTTCTATCTTCATCGGATCCTCGCGATACCCGTTCGCCCCTCTCCTTCTCGCCCTCCCATCCTCTATCAACGAGTGGCAAATTCGCACGTGATAAACTCGGTCCGCGCTAACGGCTAACTTCACTTCGTTCATCGTACATACTACTACATACTACATAGCGGAATTTTATAGTGAGGTTATGAAGATTCAGTCTAGTTCGTTGTCTGTGGTGCACGTGGTGGTTCGAAATCTGTTCAACCACTGTTTATAGATCGAGTAATAAGTCTGCGTGGATATAAATAACGAAAAATGGTGAGTCTAAACCCCTAGGTGTTTGAGTTGAGTCCGAAAAACGGACGATTTTAACGCTCCGATTCTTCAATTGAGGTTATGTGAGGTTATTTTATCGTATTTTAGGGGAAAAATAAGAAAACGCGGAAAGTCGTGATGCAGAGATTCGCACAAATGAAGAAAATGATCAGCCCCAGCGATTCAAGAATGTAAGTTATCCTGTTTTTTTTTCCAGTTTTAATTCTCAAATTTTGTGGATTTGTGGACATCGATTAATTTTTTTTATTCCACTATAATTATAATTTATATTTCTTTACTTCAATTTATCACAATCAAGAAATTACGAATAAAATCAAATAAATATCGTAACACAATCTCTATTCATTCATTTATTTATTTATTTACTCTCACGATCGTATAAAAAAATATCAAATATCATGAATCTTATGTCTCTTACGTCTCCGGAGCGCTAAAAAGCTTCTTGCAGGTCTCATAATGATAGAATATAAAGGATAATACGTACATAGAATTTGGAAGCCTGGTTAGTAAAACTCGAGGAAGGATTTTTAACGAAGGAACGTAATTACGATTTATAGAAAACCGGAACAGCGAGCAGCGCCGAGAAGAAAGAAGCCGGAGGATCCGACGGAGATGAAAGTTAAAGAAGCGTAAGTATTGGATCTGTTTGAAATGTTGATTTGTTTGACCGATTATTGATTTCCTGTTCGGTTTATTTTCAGACCGCAGCAATCTTCGGCGTTGTTTTTTCAGTACAACACGCAGCTAGGACCGCCGTATCACATTTTAGTAGATACTAACTTCATAAATTTTTCCATAAAGAATAAATTGGACATAATACAGAATATGATGGACTGCTTGTACGCCAAGTGTATACCTTACATAACAGACTGCGTTCTGGCAGAGTTGGAGAAACTGGGACAGAAATATAAAATCGCGTTGAAGATCATCAAGGATTCGAGATTTGAGAGAATACACTGTATGCACAAAGGAACCTATGCCGATGACTGTCTCGTAAATAGAGTTACACAGGTAAGAATTTCAATCATCGCAAGACTTTGAATGAATAGAAAATCGTTATTTAAATTGCGGTCATTTATTTCAGCACAAATGCTACATTGTTGCGACCAACGACAAGGACCTGAAACGAAGACTGCGGAAAGTACCTGGCGTTCCTATAATGTATGTTTCTCAGCATCGTTACACGATAGAGAGAATGCCGGACGCCTACGGAGCACCGAAAACGTAGACTAACGCCCTAATTTGTATATTTCGTAACTGTGAGATGGTATTTTTTAATAAAACAGATAACAACATTGTTCTGTCGTTTAGATCGAATATTTCATTCACAATTCACCCTCAATCAGTGTTAACTCGTTGTCTACACGATCGAATGGGTTTCAAACCAGGCGGAAAAATCAGTGTAGGTATTGAAATTTCAGCAAACACGCCTGTGATTCCCCCTAGTTTAGTTTTCGATACACTCGACAGATGGCGGCAGACATCAGGATGCATTCAGAGAGGAATTCTCATCTAAATTAAATACTGCGTAGAATTTTGAAATCTGTCTACTCCAAAACCGGAAAATAAGCTCTAGATTTTCATTCTTACAAAAATAAACGTAAAGATGTGTGAGAATCGAGAAAAAAAAACTTGCGAATCCGAAGCGTTCAGTTTCAGACCCGATTTTTCTTCTTTTGTATCGACCGGTTATAACAACTCATCAATTTAGGTGTTAACCTTGATTTAAATAATTCAGAAGTTAGCAAAGATTGCAAAAAAATAAAAAATAACGAAGACATAAAATATCGTTATATTTTTAATAATTTCAAATGATGTGGGAAGACTACAGATAAATATGAGGAGAAAAAAATACTGAGATTGTATTTTATTGAATTGCGGTTCCTAATTATCTCTGAAACTTGGACTAATGTGTCTGTGCTTTACACGAACCATTTTCAAAGTGCGTAAACTTCTTTACAAATTGAAAATTTGAAAGATTCTGTAAAATTTTAATGCTTCAATATTATTTTTATATCCGGCTTTAATTAGCGAGTATTACATTTCCGGATAAAGTAAAGATTGTGATTATGCTCTTGATAAAAATAATTTTCTTCCCGTTCGGCTGGCTTCCCCCAAGACGATACACAGTTTGCAAGTTTTCCTTTATCCCGTTTTGTTTGATTTTACCTATCCGTTTATTTTCTTACTCCCATAGCTACACGTGCCCATCGAACAAGGTACATCCACCCATAAATGCATGGGTGAACGTTCGACGGGCGTACAGCTGAGGTATATAACAAATAAATAATTCCATGCCAACATTCTCAGGGTATAAATTCCCGGCTAATGATCGAACAATGTGAGAAAATATATTTCGAAAGTGTGCCTAGCGATGGTCTTAATTAATGAGCGAAGTAATTACTCAGCTAAGACACGTAATAATCTGGGGGTCAACTAACAATTAACGGTATTAGGTAGCCTCCTTCGTGCTCACGATCTCCGCGTTTTTCGTCCGATCTTCTTACGGCCTGTTACATACAATATCATGTACCCACGTCCAAAGTACATAATGGAATTATCTTTTTTACTACCCGAGAGAGTCGAGGTCACACAATCATTAATAAAATAGTATAATACGACGAAAAAGTAAGAAAATATTTGATAATACGAGGAGAGCTGACTCATATTTAAAAATACGTGTCACGTTATTTTCGATAACCACCATCTAAATTCAAAGTCCGCTGTGCAACGACGAAAGTCTCTTTTGTCTGTAGTCAATTCTATCGCGAAAAAGCACCAAACGTCGCGTGTTGGCGTAAATTTACAATCAAAAAAAAGAAACGTGAAAAGATCGAGCCTGGATCCCGCGATACCAGGTAGCATAAATTCCCCCGCGGTTATAGTTATAATTATTGCGAGTTATTCCGATATACTCGACCCGCTTTTTTCCGGTGGGCTTCCGAATATTCGAAAAATGGCAACGAGTTCCTTGAGTCCCGGGGCTCACGAGGCTCCTGCGCATCGAGGTATGTTGTGAAATGACCCTAGCCCATGGAAATACCGATGCGCGAGGCTCCTCGTGGTATATGTATAGGCCAACTATGGGCAGACATTATCTTATGACCCGGAGCGACATCGAGCGTCCAACAGCCGGGCGCCGGACCCCATAGACCACTCAAAGACGCTGGTCAAAGCCGTATTACCCGCCCGAGAGCAAGTCGGATGAGTATAGAAGACGGCGTACGGTACGAGGTTCCACAGTCCACAGTCCACTGTTGAGTTTGTTTCTTCGAACCCCCTGGTCAGAGGAGGTGGAACAGTGGGCCTCTGTCTGGCCGTTTCTCTGACGGGCCGAGACCGAAACTTTGGACTTTAGACACTCTGGTTTTGGATGACCGCTGCGACGCAACGGTGCAATTCTCGGGTAGCAGTACCTACTCTGGTAGGTACAAATTCTGGGTGCGGACCTGCACGCGCTGCGCCGATACGGAGCGAAGAAACTTGTACGTTCAGACAGGTATAATTGGTATGCAGAGGCGTTGACCCTAGAATATAAGCGATTCGGTTAAAATTGACCCGCACTCTGCAGCTATGTAACTATATATAGATATATATACTCGTTACGGACGAATTGTGGACCCTTTTTATCTACCTGAGAACATCCTCGGTTTATCTCGCGAGTACGCGCTCTCGGTCCGCTTTAGGGTTTATTCGACCGGCAAAGAGCCTCTCTCTCCCTCTTTCGACAATAAGAAGATCGGAGAGGTACATAAAGGATTTATTTTTCAAAAAATAAACCGCTAATTGCCATTTTCTTTGTGGTTGAATCAAATCCTCAAACAAAGTATGCCAATCTCGTTTCTTTTTACCAAACAGTCGAGAACGATCGAAATAAGAAGCAGAGAACAAGGCCCTCGTCTTCCTTCGCACGCTACGATCGGGAAACTCTGATCACTGGGTTATTTGAAATCGAGCGTGAATCATGTTGCGCGGAGCAACAAAGGCTCTGAGCTATTCGGTGAAGCGGGCACCGCGAGCTACATGCCCAACCGGATAATTCAAAGAGCTTCTTCCGTCAATAGATCATTTGGGAGTGTTTTCTCTATTTCGGATGGGCCCCAGATCTACACGGCATATCCAATCGCGGAGAATGGGGAGGAGGTGGGATGCGGGCCCACCGTGGCATGGTGGCATGGTGGCATGCTCCGAAATAGGGTTGGGCCATACGCACGCGAGAACAGATGTAGAATAGACCGAACGGACCCGAATGATTCTCGGAAACACAAAGGACCCTGATTGGGTTCACCTTTTGACCAATCAGCGTTTAACCCCGCACATACTCGGGCGTATGGTACCTTTGAGCGGATATTACATTAGGCATGTATACGACTTATATACAACGCAATTACGCGCATATATATTTCACGAGGCAGTTTCGAGTGTCGGGGACAACGTGAACGTGGACACGAGCCCGGTGAGAGGGAGGGAGACACGGATGGAATTTCGGAACTTTTATCGATGAGAATAAACACGAATTCCGATTAAGGGAATGGAATTTTTTAAACAAATTTTTCGGACTTGTCAAACGCTCCGGACTCTATACGGTACATGGATTTGAGTGAGTTGTCACGGATGGCGATGTGGCAAAGTTCAGAGTAAACTTGACTGAGTTGCGCGGTTACGAGTCGTGATCCGTCTAAGTCGGTTCAACGACTATCAAATTCATCCCGGTGTGCGCGGGGTCGTAAATGTATAAGAGGTACATACGGTCACACGCAGGACCTAGACCGTAGACGGATCGTATAAGCCGGTACAACACACCGAGGAAACTTATTAGATTTTAAGTATTAAGATTGAGTAGTAAATGTCAGAGAGGTGAAGTGCTTCCACATAATTCTAACGTTTTAATGTAACTCGGTGGCCTTTGACGTTTACTGGCAAACATCTAGTCAGGTGTGTAAAGGATTAAGGTTAATAGAAAACTATAAACGAAAAGGATTTGATTTTTTATTTTTATTTTTTAACCAAATAAAATTGAATAAGAATTTTAATAATCGTTATAAAAATGATACTACCGTGAAATAAGGTAGTTTAGAAAATTTATCAGTTCCGCCTATAGTGCATATGCGGCTGTATATATCTGTAAATAATTTGAATAGCTACTTTTTTTGGAAAAAATGCGATCGAAAAAAAAAGAGAGATTAATTATGATGCCCGAGTCGATTAACGTGTGGCACAAGCCCATCAACCGTAATTGTATTAACTATAGGAGCAAATCTGATTCTGGTTAAAATATACTGAAAATCTATATACTCGAATGCTTCCGTTGCAGACGAGTCCGATCTAACAAGTATCCCGTGGCACGCAAACCGTATATAAAAATAACAGGCTAAGGATGCGTTAAATTATAATCATAATTTATCGGTTAATTGATTTTTGATCGTCAGTGTCGAAACTCCATTGATTCAAGTTACACATATACACATACGCCCGTGTATATCTATACACCTTGACTCGCGTTTCCGCCATATAAAATCACGAAGACCGCGTAAAGCCAATGAATTCATTAAACGATCTTGTGTACCTACAAATCGGTGAAAGTTTTCTTTTTTTTCTCCCATCGCGTCGTCCCCAGGACCTCCGGGCCTCTGAGGATGGATAAGAGGCGCGCGCCGAGCCGCTTTCCGACGAAGCGCGCATCTCTTGTGTGCTGCTGCTGCTGTTGCAGGTGACATCAACTACCAATCGACGCGGCGACATCGCTTGTGCAGGAGACTTCGATGACTCGACGTGGTAGACCCGTACGCTACGAACATGAGCGGCGTTTTCCGGTTTTTCTTTCTGTTTTTTTTTGTTCTTTTTTTTACGTCCACTTCTTTTTTTCTGTCTCATTCTTCTACGGAGAATTTTATATATCATATCTTATCAAAGAGTCAATCGAATACCTGAGCCGCAGAAGATATTTGAGAATGATTTTAATATTTTGATTTGGAGCGTGTAGCAAGAAGAGGCGGCATGAGAAGAGAATATAAATCCAACCATAAATTCCGTTTGAATTCTCTCATAGAGACAGTTTCGTGCGGGGTAAATACACCGTAATAATAAAGAAAAAAAAGAACGAAACGAAGAAAAAGTAAAAAAATTATCTCTCTTCAGATTTTGTTGGGAATGAGAACATACAGGACCCTCGGTACCGAGTCGGACACTGCAGCATGCGCGAGAGGTGGTCGGACTACGTCTAATTACGAAGAAGTTTTCTGATTTGTAAGGAGATTAAGATAAATTTATACATGTATATATTTCACCTCTGTTAGAAAGATGATAAGGTGATTGAATAAATTATACCCAGACCCAGGTTCGGCTGTACTAAACGTTTGCGCAATTTTGTTTAACCCGAGGTCACTTGGTTGGGTGAAGAAGAATTACACAGAATTGAGTAATGGAAGAAAAAAAAATTTCCCGGCTTAAACGGTGAAACAAGGTCTTTACATTGTCAATATATGCAGGCAGAAGAGTCGGTAGCGTAACAAGCGCCCCGCGTTCCCTGTCTAAATATTAGTCCGAGCTCACGGTGCGCACTATGACAACCAGCTATACGCACGACCCGACTAATATATATACCCACCCCGGCTCTGTGTGTTATAGCGCTTCTTCTCCTTATACCCGAAGCGCAAAGATTCCCGCCGATAACCTCCATGCCATTAATTAAGATTAATCTAATTGCGAGGACGTGCGATGCGGCAACACCTCCCTACCAACTTGAGAGACCGCTTGCAGTGTAGAATCTCGGTATGTTGATTACTGAGTATCGCCGATAGTACCGCGTTTAGCGTGGAGTATAAATTGAAAGATTGTTTGTTTAACGCGACGTCGACGAATATAATGGCGTCGATTGGTACGACCGTGGAAAGTATCCTGAAAAACCGTCTACACCACAAGATCGGTATTCAAAAAGGATCAATAACTCGATAGAGATAGTAATCTATGTCAATGGATCATATTTAATGTTGCACTGGAGATTGTAAGGTGCAGTTCCGTTCCATCGTCACACGTGTATAACTGAGATTAGGGAAATCGTTGAAATTCGCAGGATCGATCTGTCCGGTCGAACACGTACGCGGGCAGTGCATCCACTATCTATATACCTACAGGGAAGTGGAGGCCTCGTAACGACAGAGAGGAGCAGCTAGGACTCGTCGTAGTTACAAATAGTAAAGTGGAGTAGATGAGAAGAGAAGAGAAGAGGAGATCGGACGAACACTAGACCGGGTTGATTGTCGTAACGGGTCGCGGGACGCGGGAGCGGCCAGAGACCGCGTGGATGCTGTGTGCCGGACCGCGTCTCTTGGGTCCGTAAGGAAGAGAGAGAGGGAGAGGAAAATCTCCCCCCTCCTTCCCCGCCTCGTCCCTCCCCCCACGCATTATTCATCTCTCGTTCTCCGTCTCGCTCTTTTCTCTCTCCCTCTATCCTCCTCTCAACCTTTTCTCGTCCTTTCTCTTTCTATCTCAGTGTGTTAAGACCCGCAGAGCGGCGTCGGCAGCGGCGATGTCGGCCATCTTGAATACCTGAGCCTCCGCATTGCTCGCTCCTCGAGGGCAAAAGGTATCTCGGCAGGAAAGTGGGAAGGGGAGGGGGGAGTCGGTCCCGACGTGACGAAGACGGTCGTAGCTCGGTCCCACCTGGGGTAACGAGGACGGAAGAGATCTCGACGAAGAATGCTCTGTGGCAGCGGCCTGGGACCGCCAGTCGAGTCGGGTCAGTCCCCAAGAAAGGTGATTTCGTCAAGGCCCAGGATTGTCGGACCCACGTTTCACGTGTCACTAAAAATGTCGCCTTTCTTTAACGGACTATAAAACCCACGGGATATACGCGGACCGACGAACATCAAACGGACGTAGTGATTATCAGTTCGCGATATCGTCGGAAGTTTAAGTTTTAAGGATTATCAACGATATCTAACAAAACGAGTCTTAAGACTGGTTTTAGAATCGTAGTGTTACATTAACTATCCCCAGTATCAGTTTTACCAAGGATTCGCAGCTGCCCTTGTCACCGGAGTCATGGGAGACTGCAGTCGTCCAGGGAATGCGACTAGGCAACTCCTTAGTGACGGTTAAAAGGACTACGGTGCAATCGAGTGGTGGATGTTTGGATCATAGTTAACGTGATATATCGGTGTGATGGAAATGAAGAAAACGATGGATTATCGATTAATCACACACCACATCGAATTTAAATATTAAGTAACCGATCAGAATCCCGCGTACGAGCTGAATTCATAATTTTTTTTAAACTGGCTACGCGGTTCGAGCGAGTCGACTCGAAAATAATCGGTATTCTTATCGCGCTTCGGACTCAGGTAGCTAATTGGAACCTAATATTTTCGATTCAACTACTATCACATCTGAACTTTTCGTACCGAATACGTAAATCGTGTCTGTGTTCCGTAACCGGGAGGAAGCCGATCGCGAACGACTCGAGGATAATCGGTTATCGATCGGGTTTTAGAAAATTCGAGGGTATCTAGAAAAGGTAAAAGAAGGGTGTCGGGGGAAGCGCAACGCAGCAGAAGACGCGATCGTGAGGTGCGGCCGGCCTCGTTGCCGGTCGGTCAGTGCCCCCACTCCCGGGGGAATTCTTGTTCCGTGTTTACTTGAATTTTAAAATCTCGTACAAAAAGACTACGCCTACGCTGTGTGATCGAGCGAGTGCGGTTTTCCGCATAATTTACTTGTCGATCGTTAATTGGATCAAACGACCGTGTGACAGAAAACCGGCGAAGCGCAGGGGAGGGAAATAAATGAGTTCGATAGAAGAAGAATAATGTTCGAAACGGTAAAATGTTCATCGTCGTACGAGACGAGGAACCATTCCTCCTAAATTGATACCGCTCAAGGGCGTGCGGGAGTTGCGCAACGGGAACAATGCCGCTAACGTGACAGACGAGATCGCGGTGCTGACAAACAATGAGATACCGATACCCGGTGATAATGAAGTGCGACAGGTAGTATCGTGCCGAGTTTGTGCCGAGTGTGGAATAAACACTGCAGTGTGTGTGTATCGTAGAAATAAGCATTCGGGGTGTTAAGCGATGGACTCGTCAACCAGACTGTTGTTGGTCCTAGCCTTAGCGCTGGGGCTCTTGTGGACGGGAGAAAATGGCGCCAGGTCGCACAATATCGAGAGATATTCGTCCGGCGATGTCGCCCGGACCGTGTCTCGATTGTTGCCTAGGAGGTCGCCCATGCTGCCGCAGGACGGTTCGAGCATGGGTCTGGCCATGCAGAGCAGGGCTGTCGACACGCGGGTCCAGCTCGAGGTCAGGGAGGGCGAGCCGACGGGAACGCTGGTCGGATCGATTCTGGTCAAGCCCGAGTTCACCTACAGATTCAACGAACCTCCGGAGGAGTTTACGCTGGATCCTGACACGGGGGAGATCAGGACCGCGAGAGTCCTCGACAGAGAGGCTCTGAGCAGCGACAGATACGATCTCGTGGTGCTGTCGAGTCAGCCGACTTACCCGATCGAGGTCAGGATCGTCGTCCTGGACGTGAACGACAACGATCCGGAGTTTCCGGAGCCGGGGATAGCAGTCAGCTTCTCCGAATCGGCGGCCGCGAACACGAGGCTCCTCTTGGACGCGGCTACCGACAAGGATACCCCGGAGAACGGCGTCGTCGACGACTATTCGATAGTGGATGGGAACACCGACGGTAAATTTCGTCTGGTTGTTACCGGAAATCCGACCAGCGAAACGTCCTACCTGCATCTTGAAACCACGGGTAAACTCGACAGAGAACAGGTGGAGTTTTACTCGTTGAACGTATGCGCGAGAGACCGAGGAAGACCGCCGAGGGTTGGCTACCTCAGAGTGAACGTGACCGTCCTTGACGTGAACGATAACCCGCCCATATTTCAACGGAGCGATTACGTCGTCGCTTTGAACGAAAGTGCTCCGGCCGGAAGTCCGGTGCTGACGGTTCACGCCACGGATAAGGATCTGGGGGACAATTCGAAGCTGACTTATTATCTGCCCGATGCCGAAAGGCAGTTCAGCATTGTCCCCGAAACTGGGGCCATAGCGACAACGGAACCCCTGGACTGTCCGCAGCAGAGCTGTAACCTAACTCGTCCCGGTGGAAGCTGTCCGAAGAGTTGCGTCATCACGGTATTCGCCAGAGACCACGGTTCTCCGCGGCAAGACGGGAGGACCTACGTCACCGTCAATCTACTCGACGCGAATGACCACGATCCGGAGATAAAGTTCAGTTACTTTCCGGCCACCGCGGGATTTGCTACAGTCGACGAAAACGCAGTCAAGGATTCTATAGTAGCTGCTGTCGCGGTGATCGACAACGACGAAGGTCTGAACGGCGAGACCAACGTCGAGATCCGGGCTGGGAACGAACTGGGTCACTTCAGACTGGACAACACCCAGAGCTTCGACATCGTCAGAGTTAACGGGAGGCTCGATCGAGAGGAAATCCCGAAGTACAATCTGACCGTGGTTGCTACCGATAAAGGAACCCCGCCTAGATCAGCGACTGCCTATCTCGTCATCCACGTGAACGACGTCAACGATCACGAACCCGTATTTCAGCAGAGCGAGTACTCGGCTGTTCTATCGGAATTATCGCCTCCGGGAAGTTTCGTGGCGAGTATATCAGCCACAGATGCAGATTCTGGTCTAAACGCGAGGATTTACTACGATTTCGACTCGGGAAACGATCACGGCTGGTTCGCGATAGACCAGGACACAGGATTGGTCACGACGAAGGCGACCCTTGATAGAGAGATCCAGGGCAGCGTGGAGTTACGCGTTTTGGCAAGAGACGGGGGCCCCAATCCAAAGTACGCCTCGACCCATCTCAGAGTCACAGTTTTGGATGAGAATGACGAAATACCAAGGTTCTCTGAACCGATAATCAACGTGACTCTTTTCGAAAATACGCCATCGCATAGCCTCGTTGCAACTCTCACAGCAGTGGACAATGATCAGGGTACCAACGGAAGTGTCGCTTACAGCCTCCATCCGAGTGTCTCGAGCGATTATCCGAAGACATTCGCTCTGGACGCGTTGACGGGTCAGCTGACCACAAAAACGTCCCTGGACCGGGAGGTGATTGCAAATTACGCGATACTAGTCATAGCCAGAGATCAGGGAACGCCACCGCAGTCTTCGACGGCAACTGTACTCCTGACTCTGGAAGACGTTAACGACAACGCACCGGTCTTCTATCCTCAGCGGTATTTGTTTCCCGTACCGGAAGACGCGTCCCCTGGAACATCTGTGGGTAAAGTTACAGCGACTGACCCTGACGCCAGAGAAAATGCTCAGGTCCGATATTCGATAGAGTCTGGCGGGGAAGGCCTCTTCCTCGTCGACGAGCGTACCGGCGATCTAACGCTTCAGGGTTCCCTGAGAGCCGCTCGGAAGACTCTGTACGAGCTTACGATATCGGCTAGGGACACGGGTGACAAGAGAGCTACGAAAGACGCTTTCGTTGAAATCCTGCGCGAGGAGGACTTGGAGCAACTCGAGTTCGACACCTACAACGGTTACGAGTTCAAGATAGCCGAGGATAGGGGTGAGTGCAGCGAGATGCCTTCCGGTATCGGGCGAGAGGTGGGTCCCGTCCAGGTCGCCAGATACGGAACCGCCAAGGTGACCTACTCCATAGTCTACGGGGACGTTGGGGGCAGTTTCAAGATCGATGAGAACTCGGGGACCATTAGCACAGCTGGATGTTTGGACAGAGAACAAATCGCCTATTACAGTCTGCAGGTGGCTGCTCGTTCTGGTCTTGCCCACGCTCAGACCTATGTCAATGTGACCGTTTCAGACGTCAATGACAACGCGCCAAAGTTTCCAAAGGGTGAACGAGGCGACGAGATCCTGTTGAAAGAGAACGCTGCTGTCGGACAGGAAGTGTGCCTGACGAGAGCAAGAGACAGGGATGCTGGTGCGAACGCGAGAATCACATACGCCTTGACCCATAATCCCGGAGGTCAATTTCGGGTCGCGCTAAACTCCGGTATAATATACCTTGACAAACCGATCAGAGCTCCACCCGGAACAGTTTTACAAGTAGAAGTAACCGCCACGGACTCCGGTAGTCCTTCTTTGTCAGCGCAGCATCAGGTCAGGGTGATCATCGAGGACGTGAACGACCATACACCGGTTTTCGAACTGACCAGCTACGAAACTTCTCTGCTAGAATCGACCCCCGTGAACGAGAGATTCTTCGCGCTCGTTGCTTCGGATGTGGATCTCGGTCGCAACGGACGCGTTTTGTACAGTGTTACGGAAGGAAACTCGGAAGGTCGCTTCGGAATTTTTCCGGACGGCCAATTGTACGTGAAGAGCGCATTGGACCGAGAGGAACAGGATTATTACGCCCTTGAAGTGACTGCCAGCGATCAGGGTACTCCGCCGAGGAGTTCGGTAGTCCCGGTCGTCGTTCACATAATTGATGAGAATGACAACGCTCCACAGTTTACAAATTCAAGTTTCATATTCCACATCCGTGAGAACGAACCGCCAGATACATTCGTTGGAAAATTGCTCGCCACCGATCGTGACGTTGGGAGGAACGCCGAGCTGACATTTTTATTGCCATCAACACAGCAGGACTTTATCGTTGATCCGAGGAACGGGTTCATTAAATCTCTTCACGTATTCGACAGAGAATCACTCGTCGCGAATACCGGCGGAAGTTACGTTACTTTGGAAGCCACTGTGACCGACAATGGAGTCAACAGATTGAGAGATAAGGTCAAGGTCACCGTCTACGTAACCGACGTTAACGATAACGCACCGCAATTCCAAAGAGTTCCGTACAAAGTACAGGTGAGCGAAGGTGCCGCGATTGGCACCCAATTGTTGAGAGTTTACACCACTGACGCTGACGAGGGTCTAAACGGTGACGTATTTTATTCCCTGGAAGTTGGCGACCAGAGAGAATACTTTAGCATCGATGAAGCAACCGGACAGATTTCATTAGCCCGGGAATTGGATCGCGAAACGATCGATAACTACGCTCTCATGGTCGTGGCTCATGACGCTGGACTGGAAATACATCTTTCCTCGAGCGCCTTAGTCCACATCGAAGTACTGGATGAAAACGACAATACTCCAAAGTTCGTCGACACCAAGTCCATGATCTCGGTATTGGAGACAACGCCGGTGAACACGGAACTGGTCAGATTCAAGGCTGAAGACGCGGATCTGGGTGCAAACAGCGAGCTAACCTTTGCAATCGCGGCTGGTAATCGCAGAGACGCCTTTCACATCGATCCTCTCACCGGAGCGCTCTATTTGAGGAAACCTCTCGACTACGAAGAGCTGGATAATTACTTGTTAAACGTCTCATGCAGCGACGGGGGTCACCCGAGACTCACTTCGGTTACAACGTTGAAGGTCATTGTGGTCGATACGAACGACAATCCTCCCGCATTTCCGAACACCGCTATCGTCCGGCAGATCAGAGAAGGTATTCCAGTTCACACACCGATCGTAACAGTAACCGCGGAAGATCCAGACTCGGGTGAGAATGGACTGGTCAACTACGCCATCGCCAGTCAAGACCCGGAAGATCAGAGACGTCATTTCGGCATCAATCCGTCAACCGGTGTGATCCATACCTTGCTACCGATCGACCGCGAGGAAGGTGACACCTTCAAACTTGTGGTAGTCGCCACCGACAGAGCACAGCCGATATCGGCTCGACTATCCGCTGAAAAATTGGTCACTGTGATAGTCGAAGACGTTAACGACAACGCGCCAATTTTCGTCAGCATGTCGGCAGCGGTTCTGCCTTCGAAGGGTAGCTACAATTACCAACCAGGCAAGGAAGTCCCGGTGGCACAGCTTTTAGCCAGAGATTTGGACTCCAGTACGAACGGTCTCGTGACCTATGAACTTTTGCGATCTGGGTTGAATCTGGATACTTTTCGGGTGCACAGAAGCACCGGACTTCTGACCATGAGGCTTCCAAGGTCGTTGGATAGCTTGGAACGTTCGTTGAGGTATCAGGTCGGAGTTCGAGCAACCGACGAGGCGGTGCAGGCCGAGAGGAGGTCCTCGGAGACTTATCTGACTCTGATAGTGCCGGGTGAGGATGACGAGAGGCCCGTGTGGGAACACCAGGGCCAAGTGGAGGGTAGTGTGTATGAAAACGAGGCAGCCGGTGCTTCGATACTAAAAGTGAGTGCGCGCAGTCGAAGGTCCAACGTCGACCTAGAGTATTACGTTACAAACGTGACCGCGGGAAGTGGTGGTCCTCAGGTAGACAGGTTATTCGACGTGGACACGAAGACCGGGGTATTGTCGACTGCCGCGGCGCTGGATCGAGAGGCCGGTGTTCCTTGGTACGAGGTCGAAGTTTACGCTATTAGCAACGGTGGAAATCGACCGAGCACTGCCTCCACGAAGGTAAGACACCGCTTATTTTTTAGTCTATCGTCTCTGTATAAAATGTATCCTATAAACTTGTCCGTGTAGAAATTTCTCACGATGCGATCGGGGATATAATGTAGGTAAAACGCCTCCAACAATAAGCAACGAACAAGCGGTTCGATATCACGTCCCGGCAATTCTTTCGAAACGTTAAATTATTTAGACGCTAAAAATTGTTCGGAAACGCCTCGGGGTTGACACGGGTAGTGAGATAGTGGATGTTGACACACGTATTTATCCTCTATACGTATGTACGAGTGGTCTCGACGCGAAAAATTATCAAGTTCGACGACTCCGTGTTTCACGCTTGGACAAAGATCGGTTCTCTTCGGCTGGCATGGATGAATAGTTTCATCAGCCAGTATAATCGAGTCAACTGCAATAATTGCCGGTGCTCGCAGGGTCCGCCTACCACGGTACCAGGTTAACCGTATCATACACACATTCGGTGCTCGGTTCATTAAAAAGTACCCGAATTAGTAATTTCGTTGAAATCTGTTTAGTTTTATTTCACTTTCAACGATCAACGATTAACGAAAATCGTTGAATGAGGGAAAGTAAACGCGCGTTTAGGGAATTCGGTCGCGAGATCGAGGGAGACGAGAGGAGGGAGATGTACTGGCGGAGAGAAGAGAAGACCATTATGAGGTTTAAGGCGGTTTTATGGCGGTCATCATCTGCCGCTAACTCGTACGATTAACACAAACACCGAACACGCTCGCTACCTGGACCAGAGACTTTCGGTCTGTACAGGACCTCGTCGCGTCGTCCACAGAGGGTTCGGTGTCTCTGCGTGTCCTTCCGGGAAAAATAGATAAAATAAAGGAAAATATCTAGAGGTTTCGGACTCTGTTTGCCAGGCTTGTCTTCGCGTCACAGATTGCTCCACGTTGCGGCTATCGTACAAGTATTTCTTGTATTTATCCTTCGTATACACGAATACGCGACTCGCGGTCCGAGGTGCTAATTGCATAAACGGACAGAAAAGTATCTGGTGACGGTGGATCCTCGAATTATCCGTCCAGTCTCGTGTTTACACCGAAGCCGGCAGGTCGTTAACCTTTGGGCCTCAACTTGGAGTCATTTCCTTTTTTTCTCAAACTTGCTTCGAATAATGTCACCGTCGTCGTCGACACTACCGAAAGGTTCGCGAGGATACGTTGAAACAAAAAAACTGACTCTGTTCGCATGAATAAGTTCAAGGGCCGTTCTAGAATTGATTACTTAGCGCTGACGGTAAGTGCGGGTTGTCAGATTCACGTTGAAATCATCTCTGAGTTGTGCAAAGGTAAAGGTAAGTAACTGCAGAGATTAGCTATGTAGCGGTGGTCCGGCCCTTGACCGAGGATATGCTACGGCATCGAAACCGCGGTGCACGCGCGATACTCCTTCGCAGATGATAATCCGTCCCCGGTATGATTTCGGTGTTTGGGTGGTCCCACTCGTTACCTTCTCGGAGAGGAGTCGCGATGGTGCTGCGGCAATCAGTGCCCGCGTCCCCTGGCTTCGTCGAGGTTTGATTGCGCGCGAGGTGAAGGCACCTTGCCACACGTTAAGTGAGATTAATTAACTAACTCTTACTTCGATCGGCGCGCTCTTGTCTCCCGGGAGCCAGAGGATTTTATCGGGACCTAGAGAACTGGATTAGTCTCCTTCCGTCCCACCACGTACGCGCTACCTTTACCTCACCTGGGTCCGATATTCCGTTATCACACATGAACAAGGGAACAACGACGATCTGATGTAATTAAAGGCAATGACAGAAAGTAATGACCTCTGGAATGACGGAGGGGGGGCGATGCTGGTATATATGAGTGGAAATAAACGACAGGACGAACCGCGTGCCAGGAAGCCAACTTGGATTCGAGTCCGGCTCGCTTCGAGGTTCGGAACTCGAGAAAAACTTGATCTCGGATGAGCGCGTACGGCTGCTGGGACCGACGTATAGCCGTTGGTCCATCTACCACTACCACTACCTCGCGGCCGCTGCCGCTGCCACCAAAGAGTCGGTCGCTCTCGTCCCTCTTCCTCCTCACCGTTCTATCTCTCTCTGATACTCTTTCGGATCTGTGACTCGCGAGCCAACTGCACTTTGGACGGTTTTTGCTTCGATTTCGTCGGTCCAAGATCTCCCGCGCTGAGAGGAATATCTCCGTGCGACTCACCGACCGTCATTTGTTCTCAGTAACTTTATAAAATCAACGAATAGTCGATGATTAATTTAATAATTGAAGAAAATTCGTCGAAAGATCATAGTTTCATCGTGAAACATTGAGCCAACGCGTGATATTATTCCCTCTTGTTCTCTCGGTCAGTGGCAAACGCCTCCGTGACTCTACGCGTGTTTCAGGCGCAGATACAGCCAGATAGGATCTTTGAAACTAAACACCACACAACTACTGCAATGACGCGTGTGTACGTACGCATGTAGGCTACCTACGCGAACCAAGAGCAGAGTAGCTGCGGTAGCGCGAGAATATCGCATCGAGCAGATACGCGTTTCTGTATTTATGTATTAGATACGTCGTGGCATTTGCAGATAATAGGTGGAGACAATAATTGAGAATTATGCCGTGGATAGGTACCCATTGAAATATTGTTAATGCGAGCTTATTCGAACAGGATCAATTTAATCGGAATGAAAACGGATAATACCGTCGATAATTGCGAGGCAAATATATGCCGCACGGTTGACTGGTCGGAGTAATGCGAAGCCGGGGTGATTCCCAACAGCCGATAAGGCTTATTAATACTCGCTAGGAGATTAGAAATCATTTCGAACGATAAAACGGACCTAATGATCTTTACAACGACGGTGGTCGTCGGTACGTTGGATCGGCTCGCGAAGGCGCAGGTCCCTCGGTCCCGACGAAGACCGGATTCCGTTTACGTTGGAGCTAATTCGTAAGGAAAAAGTGAAATTCTTTAACGCAGTAGCTTTTCCACCGACAATACCTACTTGTAAACGGACGGCGAAAGAACGCCGCGGGAATCATCGTCGTGAAACCTCGACTCCGTCTCACAAAGACGGAATGCTGCGTCAGCCTCGACGGGGTTGAGCCAAAAACTGGACGATGCCTTAAGTCGGGACCGAGACGTCGATACGATACAATGTCTCCGAAGACGCGAAATAACTATGTAATCGTTGATGCCCCCCTCCTTTCTAGTTTCGATAACGATCGGCCGAAAATTACCTGAAAAAATATCGAAATCGTTAAGAGTAAATGTTACCGGGAAGAGGCTAATTCCTCGAAATAAATCGGGTCTGGTCCTCGAGGTTTTCACTCGCGACGTATCACCGACGAGTCAAATACCTCTGACTTCTCTGAGAGATGGAGGATAAAGATTTGGTCGCAGTTTGTATTCTTACCGCGATGGCCAGAGAGCCATCGGTTGATCGTTGAGTAGTCGCTCTTAGGCAAAAAGCTAAACGCTGCCCCGCGAGTATCCCGGAGAGGATGGCGAAGGTGGTGGTGAAGGTGGAGGTGGAGGTGGAAGAGTCCTCGGAGGAGGGCTAAGTCGAGTCTGCGCGCGCGAGGTATGTCCTAACGACGTATGAGCGATGTGGGCCCGATGAGAAGGCATTTTCGAATGAAATTCAAACCATTACTCGCGGACTGCACTGTGGCAGCGTCAGCGGCAGCGGCAGCGGCAGCGCGCGGCTAAAATCACAAAAATATTCGAGCCGACTGCCCGGTTTTTAGAGCCGTCCCGGATCCCCGTCTTCGTTCGAGGTCTCCCGCGCGTATACCGCACAAGAAGTGTCAACTTCGGTTGTTCCCGTAGCAACTAAACGGGCCATTTAATTCCAGTCCCAATCCATAAGCTTTTCGCTTCGAGATGCAGCAATCCGAAGTTGAACCTGACCGGTATACGAGGTGGGTACCTACGGAGGTAGGGGGTCTGAATAAGCGGGAGTGGAGCGTAAACGATTTTCATTACCTTTAGAAATGAAATTTCAATGGAATTCTGGTCTACCATTAGAAAACAAGCTGCTGGATGTTCTATTGTAACTATACGGGTACGCGCAAGCTATGTTGTACCCAGGACCTCTGTCCTACCCTCATCCTATTTTCAAAGAATATATATTCTTTCTCGGTTGAAATACGGTTTCCCAATTTCTATGGGTATCTTAAAGATCGATTCCCATTTTTAAAGCACCTTTTTACGGGGTGCAACCACCCGCACCCTTTGAAACCGTTCTCGGAGAAGAAACGGCATCGTATCCGAAACGTCCAGCCTACCTGCTTTCCGGAGCCCGTGACCCTCGCAGGACTCTTTACCTGAGACCCCGGACCCGTCTTCGTACACACGTGCAGGACTAGCTAGCTGTATATATTGGCAATGGTCAGAGCTAGTCACGTATACGGACAATAATACCCATACCTAGGTTCGTCAGCATTCAAGAATTCACGTCACCGCATACCGATCCCCAGTACCCGGCTCAAATGACTTGGCACAGGGACAATTTGACAATAGCAAGAGCACAAAAAAACAACGTTCTTTTTTTCATACGTTCTAACAGCCTGCTGCAGGAGTACGGAATAAGGCCTCTTATACGACTATTTGACAATCGATTCGAAACTTAACACAGGTACCTGTGTCCTCAGTTTCGGGTGACGCATGCACCTGCGTTTCTGCAGGTTCCACCAAGATGATGAGCCATACAAGAGTCGAATAATCATTGTCACAAGTCAAACACGTGAGACAAATTGTGGCCATCCGTCTGGAAAACTGGGAAATGTCAGGGAATTTCATAAAATCCACGGATTTTAACAACCTGGTCATGAAATTTAGACGCTAATCACCTTTATTTTCATTGTGATAAGAAATATGAGATAACCCGATAAAGATGAATATAAATTAGCATGAACTAGGTGATTACAATTTTTTGGGGATTCGGCTCGAATCGTACATCAAAATATCAGGGGAAACCGGGAAAAGTGAAGGAATTCTGTGAGCGGAATCGAGTGGCGACTCCTCAGTAAAAACTGCTCGACTAAGTTTTTCGGAAAAGAAATCTGGGCAGGAATCTCTCGGCCATATTGGCGTTCGGTATTTCAACCCGAGGTCCCACGCCTCTGGTAGAGTCCGTGGAGTCTAGGTGGATATATTTATAATAGAGGAGGCATTCCTGGAGGGCCAGCGGGGGGCCGAAAGGACATGGGCTCGTAATGGCCGACTACTTTGTCTATTTTGTTTGTCCGGCTGGTTGCTTTATTGGGCCCTATTCGGAATAATTATGACGTTATTCCAACAGTTTGTCTTCATTGTTAGCTTCTTGGCCGTAACGATCGGCAGGAGACCCGGGCTCGACATACGTCGAGTCGGCGCTGTATACCGCGGTACACCTTTATGTACGAGGAACCACGCGGCCACGCATGGACGACCCGGGATTACATTTTTTTTTTAATTAGCTTCCGATAGGCTCAGATTTTTACGATACCTACCGGTCTCGGTATCCGGTATACAGATTTTTTTAAATGTCTGGACGAGATCGGAGCTCGTGTCGAAGAGAGCCGCTTGAGTTTGTCGCAGTTTTCGGAGAAACCGAACGGCGCGTTCTACCCGTTTTCATATCTACTCATAATCGGCTGACCTTCGCATACTGGCCATTCCCGGTCCTCAAGTCACGAAGCAAAGTAAAGCGTGGCGGGTTTTTATCTCGCGGGACCGAAGCCCGCGCCCGCTAATGACCCGCAGATACGAGAGGCCCCAGTGCCAACGTTTGGGAGTCGCATACCGACAAAATATGCCACGGAGGATGGGGCTAAGGGTTCGTCCACACTCGGTATTCGGACTCGATCGTGCCCACTTCCGGACGTAACACTGTCTCCTCGACGTTGGAGGAACCGGGATTTTCTACGCTTTACGGTTCGGGTAATACGAGCATTTTGTTACGTATAGTCGATCGCCCCTGCGGTGGCTTACGGGAATCCAACCTGCATTGGAAAAAGTTTGTTCAGGTCTGCGGCAGCGTGCAAGCTGGTCAACGGTTTGTGGGCGGTGGGAACCGAGCGATAAACCAGATAAGTGTGTAAACGTCTCTTCAGCCCCTCGAATAATCGAACGAGACTTTTTAAAACTCGGGTCGAAGACCCTGCGTACTGTAAAAATTAGACTATAAAAAATTCAAGATATATGAAAAACTGGAAAGTGTCCGGTTTCACCGCAGAGTTGATCGTCGCTCATTCCGTACGACACCGGTCCCAAGGTGGACGCTGACGCGTGTGCACGTTGATAGCGCTGCAGCTACAGGGACGCGGTCAAAGTTAATCGTATTATTTGTTTGTATTAACGGCAACGTCAGGTGACTCGTATAAATCAATTGTACATAAACAACCTGCAGCGAAGCATCGAACCGAATCACCGATCGATAAGAACTTGCAAATTTCAATATATTGTAGAAGAATTTCTACTAGGAAACCTGAGAACATGAAACACTGTTCAATAATTATTGAATTCGAGCCAACAACCCCGACATGTCCCGAATTCGTTGTCCCGGTTGATGACGAAAGAGATGAAACTGAACAAACTTCATCAAACGTGAATGTATCACTCGAAATAACAATTGTTAGGAACGTGCGATCATCGAGTCAATGAGACCTCATCCTCATCAGGAACTTTATGGAAGAAATTTAAAAAGGTTACAAAACATACCTTAGTATTATATTGACACTGTTCTTGATTTCTCCAATAAAGTTCCTGATGCGGATGACGCGGATAGTCATCGAAACTTTGATCTCATTGACTCGACGATCGCAGATATTGAATCAGGTATTCGATATTTCGTAATTCTTTTCTTTCATAATAATATCCATTATTATGAAAGAAATTGATCATCAAATATGTACCAGATAGTACCTACAGGTTTGTTGAATGACTGGTACAGAGTCACTGACTGGGCCGTTGACTTTATTTTCAATCATAAAACAGCTCGCGCTATACACGTGGTTCAGTTAACGTCCAAGTTTTCTCCCTAGATTCCCCCCCGAGAACTTTATTGCTCATACGTATCAAAATAAAACCCGCGTATATGAAGTACCCGCAGCAACATGACTGTATGCACGAGGGTCTCGAATGTTGCCAATGGTTATTGTATACCGTGCAGACCCGTGCGATTCGCATTTTCGTACGCAAGCGCCTGCAATTACACCTGTGGTATACGATCATGTGCTTCCATATACCTATATGGCGGGTATATATCTGCGGGGCGAGGTAATAATAGTCTCGTTGTGCACCACGCGGCTCGATTCAATTCGATCCTTTAAACCGTAGAGACTGAGGGACCCCGACAGACTCGGCACTGCTCCTGCGGGTTCTCAAGACTCCCGAGTCATCGGGAAACATTTTCCGAATATTTATAAGCCGGTATTTGTGTATGGGATAGAATCGTAGTCATTGAACGTTCCGAGGGACTCTTCAATGTCCCAGTAACACAGAGAGGAAGACCGAGGCGAGGCGACCCGCGTATATAGTCGGCATAAATTAGGCGACGCGGGGGGCTCTGGGACTCTGGGACCTCTGGAGGCTGCGGCTACACGACGAGACGAAAACAGGCCCCGACTTCGAGGCCCGCACAGCTTCCAAACGATATTGTGCTTGGATTAGATTTATTTAGGACCTAGACAAACACGAGTCTCCACATATTTTTCAACGACGCCCGACGAACAACTTCTGAGAACTGTCATTCCACGGGAGTCCTTCGTCGATTTATCAACGCGAAGTATACGTCAGTCAAAATTACAGCCTCGCGATGGTCTCTCATCTCGACGAACCGATTTTTCGATTTTACGATAAGAATGACTCAAGATTTGGTGAATATTTTTCATATTTCGAACCCGCGCTAATTAGCTTTGAGACTCCTGCGCGTACGTCGAGGCCCGGAATAGACTGACAACGAGTATCCGCTTATATATCGCCGGACAGTTTATCTCCGCGGTTAGGTGCGCGTCGCTATAAGCTTTGGCCTTGCCCGTCAATCACTGTTTAACTGCACGGGTATAACATTCGATTCCCGGCTCGGTTGCGGGGCTCGATTCTCGCTGCGAGATATTCCTGAGGATAAAATTGTGAAAAATTCTGTACGAACGACGGTAAAAGCCGAGGAAACCTCTTCTCCTCGGAGGCCGTATAATGTATAGAGATATTTTTTCTAATCGTTTTTCATCGCCACGACGGGAAGGACGTCATTCTTTGAGTCCGAGGATAAGAAAAAAAAAAAAGTACGCGATAATCGCCTATTCGTCATTACTAAAGGCACCGAAGAGAGCGAAGGGAAAGAGAGCGGGTGCTGCACTCGTCCGCTGAGCAGGGAATCTGAGATGTCCGAGTGAATTAGTGTCGGTTGTGGAAAATAAGAGAGAAATTTGCGCGCCATCCTTTGTTTGCGCCTGCGCAGGAATGCGTCGGACCCTTCCGACTCGCGGTGCGGGGTCCGGGGGGCCCTCCGCGAGGAGCAGCGGGTCCGAAAGCCGCGCCCGATGGCGCCCTCTTCGTCGCACCTCACCGAGAACCAGGGGTCCTTATCTTACGTAGGAAGGTGGTACGCGGGCCCCTTTTGAGGGCCCGGCATGACATTAATTTTGAAATATTATTTGGGCCCCCTCCCGCGGCGCTTACTTGCGGGTGTGTCCGGTCGCGTGCGTGTGTCAGACACGCGGTACCCCGAACACGCTCGTGGGGTATAAAATCAAAGGTATGTGTGTATAATCTACCGCGTCTGAAATACTCTGAAACTCGACCTAACTTATGGAAGAACCCAGGCTCTTTTCGTCGTGAGCTATGGATGATAAAAGTGTAATTTTTTCATTTTCATTTTTATTCTCCTTCTCTTCTCTTTTTCCCCGTATCGCCCGTATCCTTCCTACGCGAGGTTGGAGTGACGCCTTGTCGGCTAAAACAAGAAATTCAAGGGTTGCTATAAGGATAAAAAATATCAACGGTCATTATTCATTCGGACAATGAGGAATAACCAGAGTTGTTACTTTTCGTCGATAATATAGCGGTGAGAAATTAGTCGCGTTGTTATCGCATTGTTCTTAATCCCCAATGGCGTGCGTTTGTTTGATTGCGAGTCGCGTGAGGATATCTTGGTCCGTGGTAGGTGAGTCAAAAGGCGTGCCAGTAAGTCCTGCTATCTGGACACTCATTCATTCGGTTCAGGTTCTTTCGTGTATATACCTATCGCGGTGCGAAAACCGCGAGGCTAGACACTCTCGGGACACGGGAGAGACGTAGGTACGTCCGGGGCGACGATGGGCCCGTTGTAAGGCAACGCGTAATGTAATGTAAAGCACGGTGTATATCGTGTGTATGAGATTGAGGGCGTGGGGCCCCTGGGCCTTACCGCGCTGGTAGGAAGGGCCTTATATACCGAAGCGGCTTATCGGGCGCACATCCCCGCATGCAGATTAGCATAATGTCTGCTGCACCGCGCATATAGGAGGTGGTACCGACGAGCCTAACCCCCGTACACGCCGTAGGTACGGTTAAGAGCAGCGCGGGGCGTGGGGGCTGTGATTATAATATAATAATAATAGCAACAATAATGATAATAGCAATAATGATAATAACGAAGGAAAGAAATCACCCTAGGCGTTCTGCCGCGGTCCTCCGAGTCGACGGAGGCCATCAGCCATCACTGCAACGCGCCGAGACTCTGGGCCCTATAGGAACCGGGATCCACTTGATTTCAGACCCGATCGACGCCGCGGATATTTCACTTTTATTTCTTTTCATTTTTTTTTGTTCAAACTTTTTATCCTACTCTCTCCCTCGGTATCCTTGATGGTTTTATTTGAAACACAAATCTCGTCCCGCATACACGCGACGCCCTTCTTTTTATCTCCTCTCATCCAATCCCCAATAATCACCGAATCAATTTCGGATACAAAGTAGAAGGTAGAATCATTTTAACCGGCTCCAATGAGACAGGATGCATAAGTCCTCTTTTTCTACACCGCGGTTAAATTTCGCGGCTAAACTCTTATGAACCTGATTTGCATCCCCGATGCTCACGACACTCGAAGACATTCTCTGATTGGGTCCAATCGACGGGACGCACGCTTGTATTTTTGATTCGGTGACAAGGTCTTAAAATTTTAAGGTGAAAAAAAAGATGACGAGGAATAAAATGGAATACAAAAAAATATATATATATATGAGGAGTAAAAAAGAGGCCTGCTACGCGCGCGCACAGCAACAATACGGGCCCTCGGTGTATGACGGCGAAGAGTCGAGTTGTGGGCCCAAGTCTCGAGTGGAGAGGCCCAACCTCGCTGCCACTGCTATTATGGCCAATAATTCATTGAGTGACTGCCAAGCTCTTCGCCGGGCAACGGTCCGACCGAACGTACGGTGGACCGATCGCCGCACCCCTCTAGTATACCTACTCGCGTATGTATTATACATATATTATATTTTGCCCAACGATCGCGGATGAAATTCTCAAAGGTTGCAAAGGATCCTGCCGGAATGGCGAAGCCGCAACGACGTACCGACGTATTACCCAATAAAAATGAATAATTTTTAAACCCCAAGTCGTTTTGTTTCTTCTTCTCTTTCGTATCATTTGTCAAAAATATTTGACAAGTTGAGGGTAATAAAAAAAAAAGAGTCAATTTTTACAGCGTCGAATTTGTATTTCAATTTTAATGTCTCGAACAGCGTGCACGGTGTATATCCTACCTACAGTTTAATTGTTTCGACGAAGGAAACGTATATCTGCCGGGCGGTTCAGACGCGTTGGGAATAAAATTAACGACCAGACTCTCAGCGCGCGGGGGGATATCGCGAGGCGAAATATGATCTTTGACGTACCGTCTACACCGCATACGTAAATCGGGGTAAAACATTATCGGCGGTTGCACTCCGGGGCCATGGAATGTGCCCTGCGCTGCTAAAGCGCACCCTAAAGGACCCTTTAGGCGTTTTAAGATCCGAATCTCGATCGCGTCCGTGCGGTGCAACGGCCTACACGGGGTGTCTTGAAAGAATCGATTCTCTTAGGCCAACTTTTATCCTCGTATATATATTTTATTTTTTTTTTATTTCATTTCATTTTCTCTCACGTCCAGCGTAATAAGTTTATTAGTCGGTAACTCACGACTCTGACAAAGGAGTTGAGGATCAGACACCGCGGCGTACACTTCTCGGTGATTAGCTCAAACAGTCTCTCACCGGACGCTGACAATGAGTACTAACCCTTTCTCTCGCGAGTAGAAACGTCGGGAAAAATTCTATGGTGGAGAGCCTAACATTTTTCCAGACATCTCTCTTCGCTTTATTTTCATTCTGTGAAATGCCTCTTGACGATGTATTTCTTTGAAGGGACGTCGTGGATATTTTAGAAAAAAAAATATTGAAGGGACCCCGCGAGACGAAAAAGTTTGTAAAAATAAAAAATGAAATTCTTACGTCAGTGTCGAACGGAGGGGATAATTATAGAAGACCTTGCTTCGCTCTTGCGAACAAGTCCGGAGAAGAGATAAGAGCATGGCGATAACGATTGGGCCCCGCGGGTAACGGCGTCCGTACATGAACGTTACGCACACATAGGTGGATATCGGAGGGGGCCTTGGGATAATCGAGCCGAGATGAACCCACACCGAACCGAATATCCGATATAAAGGTTAAAATGGGGACGCATGCGCGGAAATTAGCATAAACTGATCTCTGTGCGGAGATCTCCAAACGAAAATATTATGTATTACGGCTTACCGGGGCGCTCGGACCTCGTGGGTCTTCTTCGGGGGCCTCGTGGGCCTAAAGGACAGGCCGGGCGTGGCTCAGCGCCCGACGAATACTCCGGTCTGTTCTCTCTTCCTTTTTTTTTCTTACTCTTTCTTCTTCTTTTTATTCCTACTTTGATTTTTATTTTTATTTTTAAATTGTACCTTTAAACGGAACCATTCCATCATACCGACACTGTATACGTCTCGTCGATAGACGCCGTACACCTGGGTGACATGAATGGATCTTGTATACACATCGCATATACACAACGTAATATGTGTCTCTCCGAAGGCGTGATCCACTCACTGGTATGGCGTTATCGTACACGTACGGTTAGAAATTTGTACATGATTTGAAATATGTAACCGTTAAACAGTTGGACTGGTATCATTTTCCGAAAAGAGATCTGTACTATTTTTATACTTCAATAATTTTATAACAATTGAACATCGCTCAGTTCGACTTGTTTTACAATCTACAATTTTATCGGTACCGAAAACTCGGAGATGAACGAGTTCCTCGTTTTTTTTTTTAGAGGAAAAGTAGTGACAAGGGAAAGAGGTCCTTTTTCGAACGTCAAAGTTGTCTAAAAGTCGTCGTTCTTGGCGTCTAAATCTTGTCTCAACTCTTAAAGGCTTCTTTTGGTCTCTTATAGTCGTCTTTAAGGGTTGAGACAAGATTTAAACGTCAAAAAGTGGGATATTTCACGTCCATACGACTACTTTCGAAAAACTCTGATTCCTGTGCTGTCTTGGTTGTATCGATACGGGTATTGATCGCGGGCGATGAAAATAATCGATAAATAACAGGTAATAACTTTATATGGACTGTGTTGTACGCCGGGATCGAGTATAATATTTCCTTGAATGTTGGGTATGTATACACACACGTTTTCATTCCGCCCGTATATCCGAAGCGAGAGAGAGAGAGAGAGAGATGGAAAGGAAGAGAGCAGCGCGGAGCTACGGTAGCATCTTGAATTTTCGCACGGTGGAAGAACAACGGTTGGAAGAGGGCATTAATGAGCGGTTAGCCCCGCTACAAACTCGACTCTACTTCGATACTCCGTGTACCTACTCCGAAGGAGGATCAGGATCAGCGATAAATGAACAAAATACTCGAGCGATGGGCTCCGCGAGCGACCCACAGAAGAATTCTTTGAAATTTTCTCAAACGATCGCGATGCAGAAGAAGATAACGCACGCACAGAGTTTGAACGTAAATCAAGCCAGCGCACGCGTGATGAGTGTGTGACATTGGCTCGTTAAAATTTTGACTACGAAAAAGACAAAAAAAACATTGTTATAAAATATCGTCTACCACATCGAAGCTATTCGTAGAATTAATTACCGAATCAACTGTCGTGTAGACGTGACGGTAAACGGTGTATGTCAGTTTAAAGTTATAATAAGCCCGGAAGCAATCAATTACGTCCATATAACCGTTGAGCGTAACGCAAAACGGCAATTGGTATTATTGGTATAAAGTTTCGTTCCGAAACTTCAACGGTTTTGATTAGGTTATACCGTCACGCTGTAATTGCCAATTGATTCATTACTCGGACGATCATCCGATAATGATACAAAACGCTTTTCAGGATGATCTTGACGTGCCAGCCCTCAAACTTCCCACCTTCACACTCGAACTGAGCTAATTAACTGAAGAAATATAATCATCCTATTGGAATTTTGGCGATACAATGCCTCAAATTCGTGCTTAACGATTCAGAAAATATGTGTTTCACGAGCATCGGACGTAAAACTACTGGACGGATATAATTAATCCATGATCTAATCAGTTTTCTGGAAATCGCATCGATTGAGATCGAATCTGGACGAAAAAAATGTTCTTAATTCTCCGGCTGATTGTATGGGAAGCAATATTGAATAGCATCGCATGATTTCTCATCAGAAAACTTAGATGCATCCGCGGGCACATGCGAAGGTATACATATACGAGGTTTATACCCAAAGCGAGTAACTGGAAGAATTCAAGAATCTAAGAACCTGCACGCTTCACTCCATCCAGCACTCTTCTCCTCGTTCACCCTATTCCCTCTATTATATACTTACTTCTCGCTTAATGCCCATACATAGACCTGTAAGGTCGTACACTCGTACCGCGACGTGCGAACCTCGTCGCTTGGTCGCACCACCAGCACCACAAGGAACAGAAGGAACACCAGACTCGAGAACCCGAAGGTACATACATCCATACATGCATAGAGTGTAAAGAGCCTTCCGAGAGAAAGAGAAAGAGAAAGAGAGAAGTTTTAGCCGCAGCGATCAAACCGGCACATGAAGCACATGGAGGCGCACCGCGAGATGTTACGGTAATGCGGTACGGGCAAGGGACCCTTTCGGTCTGCAAGAAGAGGGGGAACTATGCCATAAAATCTCGAGTATGTTATTACCGGATTATAATAATGATGATATTGTTATTACGCGCCTAATGCCACCGGGGCTGTTGGGCAACGGCGAGGAGGGAAAGGATCTGCTCGACCGATCGTCAATCCGAAACTGTATCGGTACATATCGGTACAGGTTAAACTGTACGAAAGCTAACTTTTCTGAATGGACGGCTATTCGTTACCTCCGCGTGGAATCGTTCGGGTCTGTAACGATAGACAAACAATTGAACGATCTAAAGTTTTTATGTGAAAAAAATTGAATCTCCGACCGCACCGAGACGCGGCGTTTTGTCCGAATGACGGTACAGAATCGAGATCACGGTGCGCTACGAATAACATGTCCCTGAGCGTTATCATCTCCGAAACGAATCGAGGCGTGACAGCGATTAACGCCAATTAATAACGTATCGATTCCCCGGTTATGCCGTAGAATGAAATGATTTTATATCGAAGGGACGTGTATGAGCTCGAAAGCTGCTCCAGGGGAGTCGGAAATATTTATCACTCGGTAAATATAGTGCGCGGTCTACCTACTTATAGGGCCTTTATAATACTTGATTGTCGGTTATAATTATTATGCGTATAATCGTTTACACCGGCTATCCAAACCCTACGGGGATTATAAATTTTATATAAAACAGAAAAAAAAACAAGAAGAAAATTAATTGAGAAACAATGATACGGCGGAGGTAAATCTCCAACTTCCTTATATGCACTCGCACTTTGCGCGAACGAGTAAAGTGCCTAATTGTAAAGGTAATAGCAAAGTGTGTAGTCCGCACAGGTGCGGGCACGGAAGGGGAAGGAAAGGACTGTAACGGCTACGGTGAAAAAGGCACAGGTCGCAGGTGTATATCGTGGCGTGAGGTAAACTTACCAACCAGAAGGCTCGATCATCCCAGGCTCCGACGTTCGTTCGGGCGTTGAGAAGCGGTGGGGATCGAGCCTGGTTTGATTGTGAATTCAGGGGGTTGCATTGTGGAGCTGTCCGAGAACGCTAGACGAGGGTCGCTGCCTCTCTCACAGCTCACAAAAATATCTCGACAATCCTCAGAGATACTGGGTGGACCAAAAGTCCTAATCCAATCGCGGGCGTGAACCGTAAAGAAAAAATGGCACTTTTGTCGTTTTTTTTTTTTTTTTTTTGCAAATTGTACGAGTAAAAAGTATCAGTGTCGAGATCTGACGTCGGAATGTTGTGAAATATTACTTTATCCGAGGCAAGGGGTCCCCATCCGCTCTATTATAAGAAATAATGGTCATAAAGTTTGCACGGGTGTATTTACCCGACGAGTATAGGTACGTATACCTCAGCAAAATTTTTTACAAGATGTGAATTAGCGCCGCAAACCGATTATTAGACGAAATGTATAGATGTTACTCATGTGGTCATTTGCCAATGGAAAATTTTCGTTTTTCTTTCGGCAACGATATACTCCACTTGCCATGCACATTACACACCATAACTTCGGGGCGGTTCGACCCCCTAACCCTCGAGCTAAATACGAATTATCCTTCTGGGGTAAAAAATACAGGAATAACACCACTCGGGGTTTTTGGTAAACCCCTTATCTTTGTCTCGTTACTTTTTGTTGAGAATGAAATTTTTCTAGTACCGGTGAGTGAATATTGTGAGATTATCATCGGTCAAAATGATAAATTTCAAAATATCGAGAAGAAAATTAAAAAAAAAAAAAAAATTATAATAATTTAGGGTTGTCGTGTATATGATGCACGTGTCCACGTTGGTCGAAGGGTCGTACGATGCCACACTTTATTATATATAACTTGCCGTTTTGTACGAAGTGGTTAGCAAGAGATAAAAACGATGCGGCGGCAGACCTTAATGGGCGTACCACGAACGAAGAGAACGAACAGCTTCTCTGTTATTTTCATCTTTCCTTTTTCTTTTGTTTTGTCATTTTATTTTTAAATCGCATTTCATGTACAGGACATCTACTTGCGACGCGTCACCGAAACCATTAATGAGCGGAGCCTCTGATATAATAAAATGAATATATATGTACAAATTGAGCAAGGAGAAAGAAAGGAAGAAAGAAAGAAGGAAAGAAAAAATGTGTGCACGTGTATGTTTGAAAAGTAAAAATATATATCGCAATAATTAAGAAGTAACACGATAGCCGCGAGCCACTATACCTACTCCTGCACGCAGTAAACAGGGGGCCCCTCGTTTCGGCTCGCGGTATAATTCAGAGAGTCACCCGGACCGGTAGATCCCATCGTACAACGATTAACGACGAAGATCGCGCGCGCGAACCGAAGCCGAAAGTGTCGAGTTACTCCGCGTCCACCCGGTGCATACTATAACCGGGCGAGAGAAACGAATGAAAGAAACGCCAAGAATAAGGAAAAAGGAAAAGGAAACCATGTTGGACGAAGAGGGCGACAAGCCACCAGGACCCTACGGTGGACCCCCGCCTCCGTGAGCTACCACTATTGTTGCGAGGTTCTTTCAAGTCTCGAAGCAGTCATCAACCAGCCAAGGTGACCCCCAACGAGGGCCTTGAACATCTCGAAGATCCTTCGATCGTATTCTTCAAACAATCATCGCGCCTTACCTTCGAATCGTAAACGCGGAAGTTGATCTTTGTCTTTGATTCAACCACAGGTTCATGCGTTGGTAGAGAAAAAAAAAATTTAACAAAAATAAATCCCACGATAGAAATGTACCACGAGACAGGGACTGCGTAATTAATTAATTATATACCCCAAAGTTCGTGGCGTGATTGATGCTGGTCGGTGTCTGTGGTTCTTTCCTTTTTCTTCTTCTTCTTCTTCTTCTTCTTCTTTCTCTTGAATCAAAGGTTAAATAAATAAGTGACGAATCATCTATCGTCTAGCTCTCTTGACGCATGGTTTTTTTTTTTTTTTTATCTCCCTGGTAGTATCGTAAGAAAATATTTGTGTAACCGCACTCGCGTCGCCATTATCGCTCCTCGATCAAGCGACATTCCTTTGGTGAAAATCTTTTGGTTAGAATTTCAATCCTCGTGTGGGTGTACATCGACCGGTCAGAATGCAGACACATTTTTCTTTTCGGGTAAATTGGACAGATCGAAATTGTCATCGTCACGTGTGGAAAATAAATTTCAGTAAATTTCACAGTCCATATGGTTACGTATAAACGGAAGAAAATGGGAGAGCGCCAATTCCATTCGCTGATGCGCTACCGTACTGCGCAATTGAATTGGATAGTTAATGTCGATAATTGCTAGAAAGTTAATAGAGTACAACAATTTTTTGTTTCACGTTATTTTTTAAGGTAGAGTAGCTCTTAGCAACTTAACTGAAAGCATCCGTTCACCTATTATTAGTTTTCTTTCACCGTGCAAAAGCTGGTCCCGATTCAAGATGGATACTGCAAACGGTAAAGAAGTTGTTTTCACTCTTCCCAATTAGATGAATTGAATTATGAGGTCGGTAATGGGTCGATTAATTTATCACTTTGGTCGAGTCGAGACAAAACCAAATACCCAATCGAAGGATTTACCGTTCAGCTCCTCAATTTATTTTCCTGCTTGTGAGAATAGGCAAGTTTCCTCAGATTAAAACTTGACAAACATTGATTAATGGATGTGTGATAATTAAATACAATTTTTAAACACTGTAAGAATTATAGAATCAATTGGAAATCAATGGGAAAGATCTTTGTGTTACACACGGTCATTCCTGGTCGTAAATGGGATCGAAAGTTCCTCAGCAATTCTTCCGAAGAACGATTTTTTATTTCATTTTTTCAATTTTTTAATTCTCCCTTTTTTACGCTTTAGACCAAACTTTTTTCTTCAATTTCTATAATCGTTTTTCGAAAAAATGGCTGACGAATTTTCGATCACATTTTCGAACAGGAATGACTCTGTGAAATATTCGTCCCGAATTCTGAATCACCCTGTGGAGAAAATTGATTACGAAGGTGATATTATGAAGTAGATTTGCCTACCCGTGCGATTGCGATGGTCGAGTTCACTCTTATTTTTCCCAGTGCGCCTCGCTCCAGCGGTATATTGCCATATTACAGAAAGAAAGACTGGGAACTAAAGAGCGGACAAATAGCCTCTTTCACGAGTTCTCCGTTCCCGGGGTTCGTACATATACGGTCGTATAGACAAAAGGTAAAGGTAAAGGTAAAGGTAAAGGTATCGGGCAACGCGCTCACAAACTGTACACACACGACCGTGAGGTTCGGAGCAAAAAGAGCAATTAGCGGGGTAGGTAGGTAAGGCCTGTACTTATTTTACTCCCGTTCATTGAAAACCGCGTCTACCACGCGGGGGCGCCGCCGTTATTGTCAGGATAACGGCTAACGTGAGAATGAAAATAAAAAGTGTAAAATTATACCGAAAGAATGTTACTCGATAACGATTAATGACCGGAAGTCATTCTTCTTACGATTATACGCGCGTATTGTTGTCTATTATTTCGAAACATCTGCTGGATGTGCATTGATGAACTGAAATTCGATGATATTAGCCGCGAAGAGATTTCCAATTTTCCGAATGACGCGCGTGTGAACCAATTTCGTCGGTGAAAAGCAACCAGAGGCAATTTCTTTAGCGGTGAAAAATGTTGAATAGGTCTTAACCTCGATACGGTGTCGGCGAGGAGGTGAGGCGGGGTGGAAATATCCTCGATGGCGATCGTAGGCGTACGAGAATCGCCGCGGAGACGCACAATGCGCGTAGCCGTTGCCCGGGCTCGAGCGAGACGGGGGAACAACGCGAGCAACAAAAGCCAACAACAAAGTGGGTCTTGAGGCCCGAAGAAGAGTGTCGGGAGTGTAAGAGACGCGGTTCGGAGGGGGGAGAGCAAAAAAAAAAAAATCAGAAGCAAGAGACCGCACAAAAACCCGGGGCGTAGAGAATCGACTCATTAATAGAGGCGGCCAGTCGCTGACACTATAAGACTCGCGCGTTATACGCGTCCGCCTGCGGTAGCGTCTGCACGAAGAAAAGAATCCAGGGAATTTAGAAAATTCTTCCGTCTGATTGGAGTTTTCCGCCGATATACATGACAATTGCGAACGTAACGCGAGTCGGAGACCGAGAGAAACCCCCCGTGGCTGACTTGCCTATTTCTTATACGCTGGCCGCGGCCGTAGAGACGCGTAATAATTAATTCGCTATTGACTGGGCGGCTCCGCTTTAATCCTAGGTTTGTTTAATGACAGGTAATTATTCTTTTCGACCAACTACACCTATCGCTGTCTTAGGTGTCACAAGGATCTTTAATTATTATCATCCCACATCGAGAGAGTTTCTTATACGCAATACGACCCGTTCCGAAGGAGGGTTTGAGGCTAGCGCCAAATTGGATTGAATTTATGTTTAAGACTTTTTTTTCTTTATGTTGTGTACAACGATACTCTCGTGGATATTACGCCATTGATTATTATACTCTTCTCTCGTACAAAACACCTCGACGAATAATGGTCCTACACACCGAGGTGAATTCTAAAATCAAATTATTCTCAAAATATTGCCTACCTGCTTCCCCATTGAAATCACTCGGCTTGAACCAACCACCCACACCGTGGACGAAACTCGTTCGTGTGAATGGCGATATAATTCAACACACACACACAGAGAAAATACTATAGCCCTGGACTTTCGGCAGATACAACGAAATCCTGGACCTCATCCTCAGGAGGCGGTGGTATAACTGGCAACGAGAAAAGCCACCGAGGCTCAAGACTGCCCTCTAATTTAATTTAACCATCTATTTACCGTGTATATTACACGACTCTAATTGTCACGCATCGTTAGATCATTAGCCGTCGGGTATAATTTGACTCGATTAACTTTACCGAGCGATATTATTCAAGATCGTAGATGAAATTTGTCCCGGTATATATTGCCCGTGCTAAAAGCTCTTTTGCCTTTGCGGCAATCACATTGATGGATTTATGACAAGTATCTCGTACATTTCTCCTATATGTGGTCCATACAGATCTCGATACGTCGGTCGGATACTGCGGCTATAAGGTATTCAATTTTGACAGATTGCGCATATTATACCAGAGCCGTGTAGCCTATACCTATACGCCGAGAGAAAGTTAAGTCGAAGGTATAAACGACTAGTTTGGAAATTTGCCAGGAGCGTATACGTTCAGCCGCTTGTCAGTATTTCATTCGACGCTTCCTATATGCCTGTATTTTATACCCAACTATCTACCCATCCACGTATACTACCTGGGAAGATCATCCGAACCCCAGCGTCTCAACCGTCTTCCGTAACATAAAAGGTAGAGACGTAAAATCTAAAACGCGAGGAAAGTCTCCCATTGAAATCACCCGCACAGGCAGCATCTACGCGCGCTTCGGTTGATCTATATACCGAGCAAGAGCTGCCGCTGAGCAATGTACAAGCGTTGAACTCTCTCTCTCTTGCTCTCTCTCTCTAGAACTATTTATAATGGTGTGGGAATGGAATAACGTGCGCGTACGTACATGAAGGATGATCTCAGTGGCACGAGGAGGGTAGGCTCGTGGTGTAGATACGCCGGTATACATTAATGCATAGATGCGACTCGAGACAGCAATCGACGCCTTCGGTACCCATGGAAATTGCTTAGGGACTGTAAATTAACCATTCAATAGGAGATTTAATTAACGGCGTTCGTCCCCGGGGTCCGCGGATAGGATAGGTTGGCAGACGCTAAAGGGTGCAGACCTCGCCGCTGCTCACTGCGATTTACCAGACGCATTAAAGAGGCTGTTTAGCAGGCGACTTACCGGACGATTCTATTAAAATCTTTCGGTCAATTGGTTAAGTTCTCTTCGATCATCGTCAAGGGGGTCCGAAGACTCGGCAAAAGTCGATTCTTAATGCGCGAATGATGGACGGAAAGTGGGACAAGCGGTTAAAATTATCGACTTTACTACGGCGTTTGGTATAGAGTTTTAATTAGAATTTGAGCGCAATGAAGACGGACAAGGCGCGGACAGACAGGCGCTGACCGCACGTCCGTCGGTTAGTTTGTCGGTAGACAGTCTTGTGCACTTGACAGTCTTCGCCTCTCGGGGCGAAGGTCCTTCACCTTCAGGTATCACTCTGTCCTTTCTAATATTTCCATGCGTTAAACGTGTACCGCGCGCGGGTACGATATACGATATTTTTTTATTCGGGGCCTTAGGGCCCAACTAAGGCCTCCACCGATGCCCATGCCCATGCCCATGCCCATGCCCATGCCGCACCGGTACCTGCACGTACGGAAACGAACGGTCGAAAAATACCTATCCGACACTGCGGGGACCAGCGGGTATCTATCTCCTCTCTATTATCAAAAAATTTGTCACATGTTTTTTTCACATGAAAATATGTACAACGCGGTGCATAACCCTGTCGTGAATGATGAACGGCATTACGCTTTCCGAATGATAATAAATTCCACCTCCTTTCAATTCACCTCAACTCGCATTAATTCTTGAGGACCTGCAATGTGCTCGTGGCTTTTTGAGTCTACCCTATCTATACACCAATTTTTTTTTCATCTTCTCTTGTGTTTGTTGTCCTGTCGACCTGGGAAGGAATTTTTCTGTTGCCTGTATACCTATTTTGAATATCACAAAATTAAATTTAAACTGGTGAACCTTTTTTTCTACTCCTTTGGGTTACTGTACCCAGTAGGAACTGACAACTCGACAAGCACGCGTAGATAACACGTACCTATCTACCTACCGCAGAACTGGGAACACACCTATCACAACCATCACTCGAGGATCCCCCGGCTGACCGTTAACTCGGATGATTTATTTCGAAAAGTTTGAACGTTTAATCATATACATATAACCTGAGAGTCTATCGACGATACTTAATGGATGGACAAAAAATAGATTGTCGAACAAACACGCGATAAATCTTCGAGTCGTTGTTGATAAGTGATTATCGAAGAGGTGATTGTCTTCCAATCCGCATTCGGGCTCGCGTATGCCTAAATACAATGTGCATACCTCGGAGTATTCCTCGACCGATTCTAACCGGTAAACCGAGATAAGAATGTAGGTAGGTATACGTGTTCGATGCACACGGACGCGGGAGCACCCCGGAAACGCTAATAGCTCAGTGCGCCTACGCGCATTGCTCTTTCGCCATCCATTCTATTCTTGGCGTGGCGAGGGGCGACTTCGCTGTAATCGTAGTCCGGTTCTAAATGCAGGAGCTAGAAACGACCCGCGGGGCAAACGATTGAAAGGGCGTCACAGCCTGAGCCGTGAGTTGCGATTTCCGCGACTGCGGTACCTCCGCGCCGATGCAGAAACACCCAGTTGTCAGTGTCCCTCCGCCACGCAATGCCTCGCGGTACTGGACGAGCATCTCTCTCTCAACTCTCTCAACAATGAGAAGATACAATCACCGGGTCTTTTACGGCACATCCGCATCCCTCCGCGAGGTCGGAACGACGCGGAAGCGATCCTCCACTTCCCACCGGAGCCACCGATTCCGTTGTTCTTACTTTCGGTGTTCGTTGATCGGGCGGAGTGGGCCGTTTGGATGTATCCCGGTCCACTCGACCGGTCCAGACTCCAGAGGCGCGGTGTTGTCGGCTCTCGACAAAGGTTGGCAACGCTGTAAACCCACCGGCCGCATGCAGCGCACACGTTATGTATATACCTATGTAAAAGGACCGGGATATCTCCGGACCCTCGGAACCTCGGAGATGGTCTGGCGTGCGTCTTGCAGCGACCGCAGGGATCACCGGACAGTCTGTTAGCCCTACGGCAGGCCCAGCCAGCAGGCAGAAGGCAGAAGGCAGAAGGCTCGTTTGGTCAGCCCGTTCCCGCGGGAGTAGAGGGAAGAAGTTCGGACGCAGAGACGAGGAGATCAATCCGGAATAGTCGGGGCTTACCAGCCGTCCCAAGGCATCCCGCGTGGGTCCCTCTTCGAGTCGAGAGAACGCGCCGTGAGTCCCAAGGCCCCGGTCTCAAGCTGAGAGGCTGAATTCCACCGTCTACCCTTCATACTGCCTTCGACTATGTGCCTAGCGACGGATCGGGACCGCGCGAGAGTCCGAACAAGCATTCGGACACGGCATCGTTTATTTTTCAACGCTCCGAAACGCGTCGACGGTCGCAGTGGTATTTTAAGCCCGGATGGAACGGGTTACTGTAAATATCGTCGAGGAGCAATAATAAACTTGACGAATCGAACTGTTAACGAAGTTGAATCAAGCCACGATCTCGGGTCCGGGTTCTGAGCTACTGCAATTCAAATATTTGTTCAGATCTCCTTCCCGTGCTCCCACTTACCACCCGTAACCCACCTAAAACAACAATGGCAACGCATCTTTGTTATTAAACCAACAAAGAATGATCATCGTCATCGGTGTAGCCACCGTGGCTCTGCAGTTGCGCCCGGGGCAGTGAAGTCTTCGGGGTCATAATTTCGTCCGTTCGATCACGGATTCGGATCCGGCATGTCCAGAACGTATCACGGTGCGTGCGGTGTCTGATTTTTTGACTCCGTGACTTCAGACTGTTGAAAAGTACGCGAGATACTTCGGGGCTCTCGAGTTCCCGTCGAGTGGCGGCGGACAGAGTGGCTCGGACCCAGACAAAATCACACGGATTTACATATTATGATTTACACCCTTGCCTTGATTTTTCTTCTTCTTCTTCTTCTTCTCGTCTTCCTCCGCTTCTCTTCTTCGGGTTCCCCTTCTCCTCCTCCCCCTGACTCCGCGTTCGGCTTCCATATCATCCTCCATGCTGTTTGGAACCCAGATATTTTCGATGGCTTCTGGGACACGTACGAATTCGTTGTTTCGGTAACTTGCTCAGCTCAGAAACCAGAGTTATTATCTCGTTGCGATTATGACGTCTCGTTATGCCGCGGTAATTCTTACCCTGCTACGATTTAGATTAGAAAGTGACCGATCGCAAACGATCGACCCGCGAATGTCAGCCCATAGACTCTGAGCCTTGCACAATGATTGAGGAGCCTTATTGCGAGGCATAAATAGCTGCTAAATTGCCTATATTCTGCACAATCGAGCGCATGCTTGATCTTTATTGCCGAGGAAATCGATTTGGATAGACTATAAACTACGAATACGGGGTGACACGATGTTTTAACTAGCCACTGCCAATTACTCGAGTATTTGAGTACCGGTTCGGAGGAGCTAGGACCAATTTCGAACCGAAATGTATGATGAATCGGCATCGCCCAGGACGGTATAGTGACATCCCGGTAGTCTGGTCAGGTGTTAGTCGAGCATCGAACGTGCGTCTGTTTGTTTGCGATGGTCAAACATGAAAAGACTAGAAACACGCGTGCGATAGTCGCGCCTTACGACCACCCGAGTGCCACTCCCATAGAAAGAACCAACTGCAGCCATCAGGGACCCTGACCCCCAGCTGCAACGTGTTTCTATGCCCAGTTTCTACGGCAGGTCCCCGGTCGGTCGGAACCCGGTGAATTATTCGAAGCTCATAAATACCTTGGCGTTATAGCGTATCAGGATGAAACTCGAATCGTGGAAAATGGGGATTTTAAAGCCGACCAAGACCGTGAGCTCCACACCCATTCCATTTTCTAGATGCAGTCTTTTACCCTACTTCGGCTGACCTAGTTTTTTCTTTTTTTCTTCTTTCAACTACCTACTCGTTTAAGTTATTGTGATCACCCCAATAATGAAAAGTTTAGTTTTTACTGGATCTTCATCAAATTGGGCTCAATCGACGCGGTTTTTTCAAACTCAGAACTGATTAGATTTTGGCTTTGATTGGCTCAGTACTTTTCGAATTATTCAAATAACATTATCCCAAAAAATAGAACAAAAATTACGATAGAACCGCTGATCAAGAATCTGAGGTCATATTTTCAAAATTCCAAATAGCTATAAACAAAATAAATAACGGGAAGTCCGAAGGCTGGCTCATAGTCAGCCCCAACCCGCTTCTTTTTTAATACTTTTTGGATTAGTTTTGACCCAAATTTAGAATGCACTCTCAGTTCGCTATCCCAAACGATAAAATGTGTCAGATTTTCTTATATCTTGCTCGCTATCGAATCTAGACAATCGCCAATCGTCTCTAGCGTCCCCTCTTGAGTATAATGTCACGGGGATGACACACGCCGGCCTTGTTATAATATAGTGAAGATATGGCGTGGTTGATTAATCGTGAGTGTCGACGCGAAGGTAGTCCATACATCCAGCATCCCTAAAGGGAAAGAACGGATCACTAATTGAATCGTAACGAATCGTTGTATAGGCTTATAAGCATATATAAACGTTAGCCTGAACAGTTTCGAACAGTCCACCGCGCTTATAGACCTGTCCTTCGAGGGAAGTAGGCGGCGAGATTCTAAGCTTTGCGGAGACTCGCGGCGCCATTACAGTAGAACCGGAAGAGGACTCGGAGGTCCTTAAAGGAACCGTCGAACAGCCTCTCATTTACATGCCGCGAATTCCCGTGAAAAAAAAAAAAAACCTTCCATTATCACCTCCTGCAGACTAGACGGTATTAGAATCGTCGGACGTGGCCTAGATCCGCGAATTAGAAAACGAGGTCCCATTGTACACTCGGGTACAATCTTTAAACGGTATCGCACGCAACGGGTGGGTATCCCCCTCGCTAGCACGATTGATTACCCAGAGCATTGTAGGACCACAATGAGTGTGTGGGATATGTTGTACGGTGCACGTATGGGGGGGCATAGAATAATATACGGTTATGTATCACGTAACAACCGTCGCGCAACTTTCTCTCGGAAGCGCGCAGCTTGATTGTGGTTCGGACCCCGGTCGCCCGGGATCGGCGGGACTGACCAGGCGTATTATTTATTGGCGAGTCGATAACTGCAACCCCGGTGAACAATGGACCGAATGAAATCGCACGTTCAACGTGTGTTTTATTATTAGTGAAATGAAAGCTGAGATTGAAGATGTGGTCGGTATATACGAGCGTGTGGGGGATTGCAGTGATTACGAATCGATTTCCTTACCCCGAGACACGTATCTTTTATACTTGATATTATAACGTCCGGTTTGTCGTCGAGAGGAGACCCGTTATCCAGATATGATGTTTATTTATTTAAGAAGGAAAGAGAAAAAGAAAGAAAAACTTCCGCTACCGCGAGACGCAGCGCCATTGCGGACCTCGGTAAACTTGACGACGAAATGAAGATTAATTTACCAAAGAGTAGACGAACTCGAACGAAAAACAAGTCATTCTTGCTCGTCTCCTTCAACGGTTCTAAAAACTGACAATCTCCCTCTTTCTCTCCCTCTGCATCCGAGATCTTCGCCGTCTTCTTCGTTCAGCCAAGTATTTCGCTTCTGTAAATTGTAATCCCTTCTATCCCCTCACAAAAGTATTAGATATTTTACAATTCTCGGACCGAGAAGAATACTTTTGTAATTTGAGGAGAATAAATTTCACGAGAATTTATTGGCAATTTCTTGCGATTTTCAGGTCCAAGAGATATTCTTAAAAATCGCTTACAGACTCAGCGAGAGTCAGCTGAAATCGTTCAATATTCGCAAATTACTCTTCATTTCTCTACAGTGAAAATTGTGCCAGTCAGAAAAGAGTAAATAGTAACTCCGATCAGGGAATTTGGAGAATATATTGTCTTCTTTGATTTTATTTAGAGTAACATAATTACCCTTCGTCTCAGACCATCTTGCTGGTTCATTTGCAGTTATTGGCTTTCCTTTCTGAATTCTAATCGATAGGAAGTAAGATATTGGGATATATGACGACATCGTGGAAACTTGGGGATGGGAAGTGGTATAGGGCTCCGTTATTTTGTCCGGGTGTTAGTAGACCTGCTCGAGCGAGCAGTGTTTACGCACGAGGAATCGTTAAAAAGTCAAACGATCAATGCACCACAATCAGGCTAAGAAGTTGCCTTCGGGGTTGCCTTTGCGCGTGGAAACTACGAGTAGTTACGACCGGCGATATAAACGTTAAACATTGCCAAATGCGTTTTGAACCGGCGGCGGTACGGCCGCGGCGGGCCAATACTCTGTGTAGGTACAAACGAATGACTTGCCTTTTACGCTCCTGGAACGATACTCTTGCCGGTAGTATAGCCAAAGAGTTTCGCGGCTGTAAGAACCCTAAATTTATCAAGTTTTTTTTTTCTTCTTCTTCTACCATGGAAGAAAGAGATCCGATTTCAATATATACTCTATGATGTACGAATTTCTCCCGTGCGAAGTACCGACTAATAAATAATCCGTAAGAAAATTACTTGGAAATTATCAAATTACGTAACGATTGGTCCGGGGTTTTGCATGACAAAACCCTGCGCCCAGCGCCCTGACCATCAGCCTTGGGCTGTCCCGTATAATTTCAAGATTCCACAGATTGCCTGTAAAGTATTACAAAGTTTGCTCGCACGGTTCGGCGAGCGGCGTGGTCCGGTAGCGGTGCCGGGCCTCCTCAAATTAATGACGTGATCATAGGTTGCTTCGTGCTGGTTCGCTTCCTTCGGCAGACAACTTTTCTCTTCCCTCTCCCTCCTCCGCTCCTAATTCTTCCCTCTTACTCCCGCGAAGGCATCTCTCGGACCCACAGTCGTCTTCCTTCTCCACCTTACCGAAGTGTTTTTATTTTTCTTCTTCCTCGCCCTTCTTCTTCTTCTTCTTCTTCTTCTTCTTCTTCGTATTCTCGTTCTCCCGTTCCCCGGGTCAACGCGAAAGGGGGGCCCCTCATCGTTGCCGAGGGACACCAATACCGGCAATATCCCGTGGCAAAACGACATTCTGTGCAAACCAAAAACATCTCTAAAACTGGTCGCGAAACGAACACGGATTCCTTAAATGCATCTCGTATAATTACACCGTGTTCGGACCGATGTTAATTATATTTTGAGAGGCGCCAGCTGCGATTCTACTACATACCTTCGTGCCCTACTCTGTGACGATTCCTCCGAATTCGGGACGTGACTCTGAATACCTTATCGGTTATCTCAATTAGATTGAAAATATTCTCTATTGTTTGTGCCGCAGGGATTTCGAGATTCGTTTGGCAGTCGCGTCTCTTTATTCAACAATCGGATTCGGTGCCTGCGCCGCGGTTAACAATCACACGGAATTCTTATCGTTGCGTAAATCGAATCGAGTCCCGTTCGAATCAAGTTACCGTGGATGAATTAGATTGGAGCTGTTATAATGAAACTGAGGACAAGACGGAGAACGCGCGATACCGCGAGGGACAGACGGACGGCTTTGGCGGTCTGGATTTGTTCCGGCCCAACCGCTCCGCGCTCAGCGCTGCTAGCTCGACGGGTTTGACCCCGACAACCAATCAGGCTCGACTTTTAGAAGTTTATTTATTCATTCCCCGGCCCTTCGGGTCTCTCCCTCTTCCTCTCTTCTTTCCTTCGTATTTCTCTCGTAGATATATATATATATATGTATACACCTCGTTTCTCGGATCGACGAGCGTGCGTGCACGATGCGCTACAAGCGATCCGAATTAGATGAAATCCATTTGCCGCATCGAGACGCGTTATTCCGTGAAATAATTCCACTCGTACAGTTGACGAACCTGACCGTCTATATTATAACGGTAGAACGCACTAAAGACCTAACTGGGAGGTACAAAGTCTGCGATTATTGATCCCTCGATCGAAGATCGCGATATCGATCATAATTCACGTCGTCTGTCTCGCGGAATCCGTTCTTTAGTCTTTTTCTTATCTTTTTTTTCCTCTATACTCCGAAAATCATTGATATCTTATCCAAAGTTCATTACACATCGAAAAATTGACTCGCTCGACGTCTCATTTTCTTCGGAGAGCAATTCTTCGTAACCCGTTGAATCACCCTGTACTGTACCGATCCCCTTAACAAAGTAATGCGGTATCCGTGTAATAATATGCGCCGGGACGGATAGATTCCTATTATATATAGGTAGTCGAGTTATAGGCAGAGGATACCACTAAGCCCCCGAACTAACGTACACACCGAGAGGTATATATAACGAAGGGAGACTACGAGGCGGAGGCCATGGACCACGAAGAGATGGTATCTCCGTCAGCGCGGTCGGGGATCAGACGATCGGATCGCGTCGCGCAGCGGGGGTTTCCGTGGGTCATGCACGAAGTGAGTCCCATTCTTCCCCCCGTGGGGAGAGCCGTACGCCCGGTCTCTATCAGGGGTCGAACCACTGAGTCACCCGATACATAACGTGCCTTCGGGGCCCGTGGCTAAAGCACACAATAATTCTGTCAGTCCGTTAAAAGACAATAAGATATATATCTTCCATGCGCGCCGCGGTCTAATAGTTGACTTTACCGTTTCTGTCGCCGAGTGATTGCGCGAGGTGAACCCGATATCGTGGGATTACCCCCCTCCTCCTCTCGATCTCCCATACGCTCAGAGCTCTTCCGAAAGACAATAATTGCACCGACGTCGTTGCTCCCTGGTCCATCTAGGCAGGGTCTACATTTGAAAAGCGAGCACTTTTCTTCTTTTATCTATTGTATTAGTGAAATCTTTTGCAATCGTTTTCGCGCAAACGTAACTGAATAATTCGCAAAATTGAGCTTAGGAGAGTTTTTTAGAATATCAGCCGCCATTTTCCTGATTCTCACGTTTTTCTCAAATTTTTCGGTTCAATCTAAAGAGACGAATCCTCCGAGTGGAATTCCGTTTGAAAACTGAAAAAAAAATCGCATCCGGGTACTTGGAATCGTGGCAATAATTTAAGGGAGCAATCCGCGGTAAACGGAGAAAAATTTGGTATTTTTTTTTCAATTTTTAGTAACGGCATTTGAATTTTTTTGCGTCATAGCCTGCCTGGTCCCCTCAAAAACCCCCGAGGCTGATGGGTATTTAAAAATGTATACAACGTGTCCGTCTTTATTAGTTGAAGCTGCGTCAACGTATGACACAGCAGGAGTCTCGGGCAAAGGTGGCTTTTTTTCATTACTCTTAACCTCGGAAAGAATAACGACGTGGCCTTTTCAACTCGACGCTCTATTTCTTTGGATTAGCGTCTCAAACCGACGAGAACGATTCGACCTTATTCTTCTCCTGCCAAGACTGCGAATCCGTGTCCTAAGCAGGTTGACATGAAACGTATGAATTCTGTACTCGGTTTTCGTTTAATGGACCCGAATGGTTGGTTCCGGCGATAAAATAGCGGAATTCGATTAAAGTACGACATTACTACTGTCCCACCACCCAATGTCTGACTCGTCGATCGACGTTTGTGACGACTTCTATGCCGGGATACGATCGTTAATCTCGCGATAAGATATGGGAGCGTAGAATAAACATCCCGGCGCACACCTTGTCCGACATCTTGACACGGACTGGTTTCTCATTCTCGTTGTCCCTTACAAACGCGATGTAGGTGTAGACGAGAGGCGTACGCCTGATAGTATGCGCCACTTGAGATCGCATGCGGTTGCGGCATGAAATTGCAGTCGGGTTGACTGAATCGGTTTTAATTAATAGTCGGATAAACGTTGGTTCCACGTCTTCGCCTACACGACGCGACGTCGCCGTGGTTCAACTTCAACTTCGAGTCGTTACTTTGAGCGAGTAACTAGAACTCTTCGGCTCCTCGTCGGCGAAGAAGCCCCACGTCAGACCGCGGGGATCAGCGTCGATATTTTTACTCAAATATCAGGATACGAGAGTATTGGGTTTTCGTATCATCGCGAGGGAGCCGACCGCACGACGGGTCGAGTGACGGCGACGTATTTCGTTGGCTATATTTACAAACTTGCGATATATTATCGGGGAAAATATTTCTGCACCGCGAACCCTCGGGCACCTGGAACGTGTCAATGTTTTGTCACCACACCTTGTTCAGAGTGATCGTTGGGGAACTGTTCGACCGGTATCCGATTACGCAGCTGCGACCGGGATGATAATTGTCTACCTGGATATTTTTCGCTTTTTTTCGTTTTCAATCTTTGCGAAATACAAGTTTCGCGTGACTTGGTCAACTCGTCGTAATTTGTGCTGATCAAATTTTGTCAAATCATCAATCTTCAGTAATGAAACGAAGTCATGCAAAACTTGAAGAAAAAAGATGCTTCAACTTTTGTTCCTTCACTCATCAAAATTTCTAGTTACAGTTACCATTCATATATGAGTTGAATATGGCATCAACTGTTCTTTATAGCAAACTTAACGGAAATATAGTTTTCTCACTCTGTAAAAAAATGTTTGTTCTGAAGAAAAAAATTCCAACAATGTGTTCAAGTTTTATTTACATACAGAAGTCATGAAATCATTCATTTTCAAATACGATGAATTGATCAATGGATAGCAATATTAAAAATTCGTTCATTGATTCAAAAAACATTCATAACGATTCACTTTGCTATACTAAATTTGTAATTTTAGAAGACTTTCGTGTAGTGAATGTGTTGTAAATTCACAATCACAAATTTGTACATGTATTTGTATTGTTCCGTCAATCATAAAATGCGACAACAATACGAATTTTTCACAGTGTCGTTTTAACGGAATGAAACAGAGAAGCTGGAAAGTCTTCGTTATCATCGGAGTGTCATTCGCGGTGGGCAGGGAACCGGGTTGAATTTAAAACCGAGAGAATGAATGCAACGCAACGCGCAGATGTACGGCTTATGCGATCATAAATCTCGTGTCGTACCTATATGCAGAATTCTACGATTTAACTGAATTTTATCACGCCTCAAAGACAGAGCTACATATGTCAAAGTGACAGCTTAGCTCGCTCCGCTATCACGGCCACGCACTCACGCGCACGCGCACGTGTCGTGTAGGTTTCACCGCGGAATCACTTGCGAAGAGATAACCCGAATATGGCATAGGAATGAGAGAAGGGGGAGGCTATTTAGAATCCCAAAAGGAATCGGGTCACTCCGTACCCTTTGATTTTTACTAATATTGCAGAAAACGTTGTCTTCCGCTAAAAAACGATTTTGAAGACAAAAAATGTGCAAAAAATTTCACGAAACGTGGTTTTTTGCTAATATCTTGAGACTGGATCGAGCTAGGAGGTTCGAACAGGGCTCATTTTGAAGCTTATGCACCAGGCTACCGTACTATAATTTAATTTCGACCAACCGTAACATCACATCACCCTATTTAAACAATATATAAATCGTTTTCTCGTTTAGAATCTATCGGACTTAACGAACCAATTAATGAATAATTACCCTACCGCGAAGAGTTTCTTAATTCGAAAATCCGTACTAACCTCAGCGATACAGAAAAAATTGATATAAATCATAATCAGTTGGGTACTAATTCATTAATTAGTTCGTTTAGTCCGATAGATTCTGAATGAGAATGTAAAAAACACGAACGATAGAGTCTCTACCACAATAAATCGGTCTTTTCTGAAAACCACCCCCTAATCGATATGCCTGGTTATTTGGTATGACGTAATGCACACCATCGTGAAGCTGTGAAAAAAGTTTTGAGACGGTCGAGGGGTGAATCACTCCGAAAAATGGCGTACATCAGACTTCAGGACTTCAAAGACTTCATGGACTTTGAGGGACTTGAAAAGATTTCACGGGATTTCAGGGATTTTTATAGGAACTTCAAGGGAATAATTCAATTGAAGAGACTTCAAAGATTTCAGGGGCCTCAGGGACTACAAGCGACTTCACACACTGAGACGGTATTACCTAATTGTAAAAACCGAGACGGATTAAAAGATCGGAGAGGTCGAGGTCGAATTTTCCGTTTTTTTTTAACGATTTGACGCGGAATTAGCCAGTTTCGAATTTTTAGCGAATGGAAGATAATAAATTATTTGCGAAACGCCAAAGATCGTTCAGATCGATTTCTCAGTAGGTATACGACAGTAAACGTGACCATCTCTGCGGGCGAAGTGCGAGCGCGCGTCGCGTCGCGTCACCTTGAAAGACGTCTATAACCGCGGCGCGCATGCAAACACCCTGGCAAGTTACGCGTACGATGACCGCGCCGGACTGACTCCTCGTATTCTCCCGCCTTGAAGAATTTAAATCTAATTACGAATTCCAGACGGACGGCGTTACGTCTTTTTTTTTTTTTTTTTTTTTTAGATATTGAAATTCGCGGAAGAAAAATACGGACGCGTTCCGCACCGGCAGAATCCCGAAACCGATAACCGCTCTTTGATACAGACATTTGTGAATTACGGCTGTATCAACAACGTCACGATCGATCCGTGTGTGTAGCCTAAACGACGGGAACGAGGACCTTGACCAACCTTCGCGAATGCAAAATTGAACCACCCGCGGTGTGAAAAGTAGTCGAGGCTCAATTATGCCGGAGGAATCAAGATTTCAAACTCTTTGTGTCTAATTCTTCGAAACGTCCGACAAGATACTTTATTCACTTTGCATTTGGACGAGACGAGAAGCGGGGGGCTCCTCGGATTCTCTTCCATAAGCTATTCGGGTTTAGGGACAAGGCCGAGGGTTGGGGTTGGTCCCTTCTTCTTCACAATCCGCGCTTGTGTCCCGAAAAGACAAGAGAAGAAACAGACGCGCGATAAAGATGGCGCTAGGCTCTCGCTTGACACGACTACTTCTCTATTTGTACGATCATGTTTGATCGGATAAGCGGCCCGATCCCCCCCGCCTCATCGTCTCTCGTCGAGCGGTTCGAACGGCGTTCGTTCCCTTCACACAAGGCTCCCGGGCCCTGGGGCCCCGGTCAGGCCCAGTCGGAACCAGCCCTCCGCCCCATCCCGCCTCGTACCCGATCCAAAGTCCGAAAAGATTACGCGTTCCCGTATTTAACTCGGTTTTTTATTCTTTATTTATTATTATTCGATTACCGCGCCCGTCGGAGATCGTCGATACCCTCGGCGTCGTTGATCGGTTCCCACAGTTCACGCTCTTTGTACTTTTGTCCGCAAATCTATGAGTAAATGTTTATGATTCGATAAATTTGGTTTCTGATTATTCCCACGGCTTCGACTTCATTTTCTTCTTCTTCTTCTTCTTCTTTCTACGAGTTTAACAAAAGGCCCCTTTCCAGCTTCCGCGTGAATAAATTTTCATCAAGTTGCGTTGGCCAACGTCCAACATTCCTTTTCTCAATTACAATTTATTCCATCGCTTGTTAGAAACTCGGTGAAGATTTTCATACAACGTCGTACACCGGGATATTCGATTACGGAGCAATACGTCATTAATTAGTACAAATGAAGGTTTTACAAAAATGACGCAATCAGGTCACGTAAACGATTAATTAGTTAGCCTGAGTGGACGGGATCACACTCGCAACACTGTTTCGCAGAATCTCAGCACCGCGTTTATAATGTGGCTACGAGTTGGCGATTATCTCAATAAATATTTTTTTTTTTTTTTTTGCACGACCACGAGTCTCGAGATCGTCAAACTACCTCAGTACTCGGACTAAGTACATGTACCGCTTTTGCAAATCGATCCTTTGCCAGTTGCTTGTAAAAATATAGTTTTAATTGCGGAACCGCTTGTATCGTAGGCAGTAAACCCGGTAAACCGTAAGTGGAAGGATTTTATTTGTCGTATTTTTAAATGGCGAACTGCAGGTTATAACCCAGACTGCGATAGCGCGTTACGCGTTCACGCAAATGAACAAGCTCGAAGGCAATATCTCGTATCGGCGTTACCGCAAAGGTCGCGCATGCCGTAAATTAAAATTATGAAATCAAACCAACATCCGGAGTAAACTCGTACAATTTAAGCCGTCACGCAGCTCGACTTTAAACCGTCTAGAAGAAAGTTGCCGAGTTTTCTTTCAGAATTTATAGAATATATATGGGGGATTCCGCGTCAAATCGAACGGTCGATTTACCTGACCTCTTTTTATCTGTTTGCCCTTTTACACAGTGGAAGTACACGCTGAAAGGATCAACTGTAAATTTTTTCAGATTTTTCTGACCAAGTATTTTTTTACTATAGTTGTTCAAATAATCAGCTTTTAGCGTTTTTTCGATTTTGCAAGCCAACATAGCGTGAAATCCAGATGAGCAATGAAAAAAGTTCTTATACAAAAGTTTCGCGTCTTTCTTTGAAATTTCTGAAAAGAATTTTTGCAATTTTTTGTGCCTCGCGAAACTGCAGTTTTGGTGAAAAATCTTCGAAAATCTTCAGTAACAAAAAAGTGCCCTGATCGAATTGGCTGAAATTTTTACACAGCATGTCTTTTTTAATGCCAAAAGTTGTCTGAAAATTTCATAGTGGGCCGAGCAGTGGTTCAAAAGATACATCAACAAATATTCGCACAGTGGCGAGAATCCGACGATCATGAGGTCGCAAAAAAGTTTTTTCGGCCGCATTCAAAAATTCAAGGGCGATCGCGAGTACGCAAACAAGAATAATGAATATTGATCTTGAATTTTCGAATCGTGGCCAAAAAACTGTTTTGCGACCTCTTAATCGCCGAATTCTCGCCACTGTGCGAATATTTGTTGCTGCATTTTTTGAACCACTGATCGGCCCACTTTGAAATTCTCAGACAACCTTTGACATTGTAAAAGACACGCTGTGTATAAATTTTACCCAATTCGATCAGGGCACTTTTGAGTTACCAATGATTTACACTCGTTTTGTATTAAAACTACACTTTAACGGGGTATTAAAAATCTGATGAAAATACTCTCGAAAAGTTCACGAAAAACAACAAAATTTTCGTATTGGAACTTTTTTCATACATCGTTCACGTTTCGAGCTATGTAGGCGCGAAAAAATCTCGCTTTTCGGTCGATTTGACGTGGAATTCCCCATATGCGCGCGAATATCTCGAGGGTTTAAAATTCCGAGTGCGTGGATGACATTTATACTCTCAAAAGTCTCTCACGGTGTCTCCCGCACCCAAAAGCCAAGGAACCGCTAGTTGATGAACTATGAGAACCTATACCGTCTCCTTTCACGAATTCGTACTATCTATATCGAAGAATTAAAAGTACGAAAATATACGCCTTGGGGTTACCAAATAGTTTTAAGATCAATGATGATCGTTTTGCAAATGGAAAAAAATTTGCGTGTACAATGTACAGAGCAGTTGGTTCGAGACGACGTGTGTGTTAGTTTTGAATCGAAAGACCGAGATTCCCCAGTGTGAATAAGTCTGGGAACCTCGTATGAATTTACGTCACGTTCGAAACGCGCGAACTACGTGCTTGACTGTCAATATTAAAGTACTTGAGTCCAGATACAATGGCTGCTGTTTTCTAATCGTCACATTAGGAAACGATTTCGTCGTAATTTATCGACTTCGAGAGAAGAACGTTCTGTGTAATTCAGAATCTGATAAGGAAAATAAAATTAAATAAACTTTCGACAAATCCTCTCCTCGACCATTACCGCGAGAATTATGTCCTTAAAATGCATAACGATACTTTAATCGACGCTTCTGTACTTGGGGATAATCGTGAACGCGCTCACGGAGATAAAGACCGCGCTGGCTGAAAGTGGGACCGAATCGGTAATTAGAATTCACGACTATACATATAGTCTACGTGAAATATTCGACTTGAAAACATCTCAACTCTAGACACTAATATCGTCATATCCCGTAACAAAAAATATCCTCTTTTTGTATCCACTCAATCGACGCCTTAATCCCCCCCACTAAACGATCGCCCGCGACTTTAACGTCGGACATTTTTCACCCGTGTGTATTTTATTCTTTATGTAGAATATGGCTAGTTGATCGTTGTCTTTCTCGAAATGACCATCCTGGTCAGGTTGCTCAAGACGTAACGAGGCTCCCCGGATGAGTATAAAGAGCGAGAGAGAAAATTAGAGAGTGAGGAAGAGCGGATTCCCTTCCGAGAATAACTCTTGGTCCATCGAATAGAGAGCCAACTATTTTCGTATCAGAAACCCTCGGGCTATGTATCGTTTTGTGTCCATCTTATTTTTACTGGTCAATGTTACTCGGCTCCGGGTTTCCAAAGACTTTGTGTTCGGTCCATTGAGTCGCCGAAACGACCCGCGGCTGGGGCTCCGGCCTTTTCGTAAATAGGTTAAACTCCAATTACCGAATCAACCGCAAGGCGTAATCGACTGTCGCACGCATTCCCTACAAATTGATGCTCCGATCGCACAAAAAAAGCTCCACTTGCATCCGGTTTTCGCTCTCGCCACACGAACTGGATCATCGTCTTTAAAATTCTATATAATCCACTGCCATTTTGCCAATTATAAATTAAACGTGGTTTTTTATTTTCAATCTCCTCTCCAGGTAAAGGTGACGGTTTTGGACAAGAACGACGTCGCACCCACGTGGGGATCTGGACCGTGGAAATTCGAGGTGTCCGAGGAGGCGCCACCCGGGACGCCGATCGCAACCCTCAGAGCCCACGACCCTGACACGATCGGAACTCTGAGATACACGCTGGTACCTCGTCCAGGAGTGAATCAGATCGATGAAGACGAATCGAATAAGGAAACCGAGGGCGATACACAGTTTAGTCTCGATCCATCCACGGGACAACTTCGACTCGCGGAAGCTTTGGACAGGGAAACCAAGGAGAAATATATCCTGAGAGTTCGTGCCGACGACGGTGGACAGTACACCGACGTCACTGTGACCGTACAGGTAAGTGTCTTCAGCATCTTTAATCATCCTTACAAAAGCGACAACTGGTCCGTTTCGTTATTACATTCAGAGCCACTCACGGTTCGTTATAATTCCTAACGCTCATTCTCCGAGGATGCTGTTTTTTCTTTTTTGTTTCTTTCTATTCTTTAACGCTAATAACACAATGGCGCCAGCTATTAGTGTCACCTCAAGCAAAAGCACAAGAGTTCTCATGCAGAACGAGACGAACCACGGGAGGACAGGTGTGAAATGAATACGAATACGAGTTCGAGAGAACGTCGACCAGCAAGTTTATATATCGATACCGATATCGAAATCGGTTATCAGCTTCATTTTGTCCATTTTAAGAGAAGAAGAAAAAGTTCTTAAAAAAAGGAACGAATCGGATAGAATCTTCGCGAGCGGCAATTCGTCGAAGCAATTAAATGCAAGGCAATCAATACTTACGGTCAACTAACACTCTTCGTTAACTGGAAACGTTGTTTCGTCCTTCACGGACACACGCGACTTCTCTTTCTCTCTCTCAGTGCCTTTTTATATCATCTCCTCGTCCTTCCTTCTCTCGCCTCCCATTCGCCGTCTCACTCCGCGAAAGGGATAAGGAACGACAATCCGATCATAGCTGACCGCACACATCCCTGGAGAACGAGACGCGCCTTCTCGATGGACAGTTGCGGAATCTCTTCCTCCCCCCTGCCTCCCCACGGTGTCCAGCTTCCAGCATCTCCTCCTTCTGCTTCTGTCTCATTCGGCACCGCCGCATCTCCTCGTCATCTCGAGGCTCGGCTAGTTTTTGCAAACCCCTCTCTCGCCGTTGCGTTCTTTAGCCGGATAAAACCGACCCTAGACATCTCCGATCGCCAAAATCGGAATAATGCGCCCATTCGCGAGTTCGCGAGTCGTGGAGAATACATATACTTTTTTTTCGCGTCACAGTTTCATATCAATCCACGTCAAACTCGTACGTTGTGGGAAAAATTCTTCTGGGTCAATCTTAATTTTTTTTCATATTTCCACTTGTGAGAGTTTTCCAGCGGTCTATGGACAATGGGCGATCGATCAAACGCGGCAAAGTTCCTTTTAATAATGCCTCTTTTCGAATGACGATTAAAAATACCCTTCCCGTTGCGTTGTGTGTTTCAGATAACGGACACGAACGACAATGCCCCCACATTCCAGGCCATGGCTTATTCATTCGACGTTCCTGAGAACGCGCTTAGAGGAAGTCGCGTCGGCCAGGTGGTCGCCACTGACATCGACGCCGAAGGGCCCAACAGTCAATTGAGCTACGCCCTGATTTCCGACTGGGCTAACGACGTTTTCTCCCTCAATCCGAACACCGGAGTTTTCACTCTGACCGCCAGTCTCGATTACGAACAGGTAAGATTTGATCAACAACAACAAAAAAAAAAATGATATTCGAAAGTAAAGAACTTTATCGGAATCAAAATATTCGTGATATGATTCAGAACCATGGGAATAGGGGCGAATACCGAGTCAATTAGGAATTAATATTATACTCTCGACTCTCGATCACGTTCAATTAATAACGTACGATCTATAGATCGTTTAATCACCGAATAACGAACATTTTATGAAACAGAACTTGCTCCGTGCATAAAACCTGACTTGCAACAGGCTCTAAGACCGAAGGAGGATAAATAAGAGAGAGAGAGATAATAAGACAAAAAAAAAATAGAAGAAAAATGTTGTTTCACTGCACTAGTTACTACGTATAGCGTTAACTCGATCAAGTATAAAAATAAAACTGGTTCATAAGACATAGCGCCAGATGAAAATAAATCGGATAAATAGGTTACAGGCGATTTGTTCACGTCATTCAATTATGCGTAGGTTGAAACTACTATTTTAAAGCGAGAAATAATAACGACAAAAATAAAAAAAAATAATCATAATAATTGAGAAGTAAATTACACAAGTGGGGGAATACTTTTTGCCGTTGAAAAACCTGTTAATTATATTTATTGTTAGGTCGTTGCTTCCTCTATAATTGTATTTGAGAAGGTCGGAGGTTTTTTTTTTGTTCTTCTTATTTTCTTGACAATAATTTTGCACGGCGAGCACCTGATACCGAACGATGAAATTAAATCTCTTTTGTCAGTTTATTTCTACTCTGTCATCTGTGACAAATGTCATTCTACTCCAAAGAGAGTGAGAGAGAAACAGAGCGAGGATAGGATGCCTCGCATTCTGTAGACAACCGAGTGGCCGGCAATCGGAACAAAACGAAATCTATATATCGATCTCTGTGTATCTAGGTAGACACAGGTATGTGTCTATAAAGCGTGTAGAGGGTAGGGCGATGATCAAAATCCAGGATCAGGACGAGGACCTCTATCACAAAGGACTGACTATTGCCTCGAGCAACGATAACGGATGGTTGGTAAATGCCTTCAGCGCTATCCCTTCGCCCAGGCTTAGCCCGGCACCGCGGCTAAGATTTAAAAAAATTTAAGCCTGACAGACGTGTATACGGGTCGCTTCTAATGCTAGGTCCGAAGTCCCGGTGGTGCACAACGCAGGACGAACCTGTGGCGGTGGGGAGGTGAAGGTGAACTGACGGGGGGATATACCGCTTATAGAACCCTTCATCAACCTAAACGCCCTAACAGATACACGCCAAGATTAACAGCCGAGCGCATACGTACCATCTCGCGGAGCACATTCGAAACGCAGAAACACAGTGATTTTGACGTAACGCCACCGTTATTAGTATTTTTTTTTTCCGTTGATTTTTTTTTCTTCATTTTCAAAATTTACGCAAAAAATCATAAGTTTTTTCGAAGAAACTGGGGGCGGGACACAGACGAAACTAATTTTCTTTCTCAATCGCGAATCGATAAAGGTTATAGGACCGGAGAGTGAGGTTTTTGGCCTGTTATTGATAATGGGACGGTATGTACACCACCGGCACGTACCAAGATGCAGAAGAAAAAGAAAAAAAAAACACATCTCGGCAAAAACCAATCAGACGGGCAATTAATGTTGAAAAAAAAGTATCGATACTTGGCTGGATATACGAGGAGGAATAATTATAAATAATTGTCGACATAGTGTAGAATATTAAAGTCAACAGTGAGTGACCTTTCAGTTGCTCAGAAAAATCGATCATCCGAGATAAATCTTTTTGTGACTCTTCTATAAAGTTAATCCTAAATCGATTTCTGATAGAAGTCCAAAAAAAATGGACTATGTATAAGACAAAAAAGAAGAGAGTCCAAAAGGTGTTTTTATTGGGAAAAAAAAGGAACCCTCTACTAACCAGAATTACCTCTTACCGTTCAGGTTCAACACTACATCCTAGTAGTCCAGGCAACTGACGGAGGACTTCCGGCTCTTTCCTCGACGGTGACAGTTTACTGCAACGTTATTGACCTGAACGATAATTCCCCGGTTTTTGAGCCTGGACCACACGCAGCCGAGGTCCTCGAGAACGCGACGATCGGTACATCGGTTTTGTCAGTCGGCGCTCAGGACCTGGACTCCGGTGACAACGGTAAAATCGTTTACGCTATCGCAGGTGGCGATGAAAACGGTGACTTTGGTGTCGCGGCGAACGGTACGGTCTTCACCAGGAAGATACTGGACCGAGAGACTCGACCGCTTTACAATTTGGTCCTGAGTGCGACGGACAGTCCGAAACCTCCTTACCGACCTCTGTCGTCGACGGTACAGGTGAGTGGATCGGGGGGATCGATATTGAGATTGAAATAAAAAGAAATTCTAAAATTATCCTGCCTTTATACGAGGCTGGCGCATTAATACGGCCCCGTTTAATATCATCCAATTAGCGAAACGGCACAAAGCAGCGTGCCAAACCTAATTAAATTGCTTGTCTTCGCTTCTGACGATCGTCCAGTCATGGAATTCTATTTTAATTGATTCAGGGATGTACGGATCGTCGTTAACTACAATTACGGTACCTGTACCTGTTATGTGAAAAATATACCATATTCGTACCAATTCCCGACCCGTTGACCCGGAGGATTCAACCCCCCGTCGATGACAAATCTCTGAAAGTAACGTAAAGAAAACGACAAGAAGCCAATAGAATTGCTTCTTCTCGGTTAATCGATTTTGTCCTGCAGCAGCTGCATCGTCGTTAATTAGTGGATCGGGATGACACGGAACTCTGTATATCCGCGTGAATGAAAATCAACGATGTAAAATCTTTTGTCGACAGGTCACCGTCGTACTTTTGGACGTGAACGACGTTGCTCCGGAATTCATTTCACCGAATCAAACAACCATAATGGAAAACACGCCGGCGAACACCGTCGTGATGGCGATAAAAGCCGTCGACCGTGACGACGGTCGGAACGGATACGTCGAGTACAGCCTCGAGGAGCACAACAAACTTCCCTTCAGTCTCGGAGCGGTTGATGGCCTCCTGAGGGTATCCGGGGCTCTGGATCGCGAGCACAAACCGAACTACACCCTCGAGGTCATGGCCAGGGACAGGGGCGACCCTCCCAAGTCATCGTCGACTACCATCGTCGTCACTGTGCTCGACGAGAACGATAATTCCCCGGTATTCGATCCCCGCCAGTATTCCGCGACGGTTGCTGAAAACGCGAGCATAGGAGCCAGCGTTCTCCAGGTCTCTGGTACCGACCTGGACGAGGGCGCGAACGGAAGAGTCCGGTACAGCATCGCGGCCGGGGACGATAACCGGGACTTTACCATCTCGGAAGACGGCGGCATCGTCAGGGTCGCGAAGAACCTAAACTTCGAACGCAAGTCGAGATACCTTTTGACCATCCGCGGGGAGGACTGCGCCGTCGAGGTGGGAGAGACTTCGAGGCACGATACGGCCGAGGTGACGATATCCGTGCTTGACATAAACGACAACGCCCCCGTATTCCTGGACTCTCCGTACCTGGCTCACGTCATGGAGAACATGGTGCCTCCCGGAGGAGGTTTCGTGATACAGGTCAGTGTCGAAGAACTCCTATGTCCACTCTTGCGGTCAAGCTAACCGATGTCCTATACGCTTTTCCAGGTCAAAGCCTACGACGCTGACACCCCACCTTACAACGATCAAGTACGCTACTTCCTCAAGGAAGGAGACACCGATCTGTTCCGCATAAACGCGAGTACCGGCGATATCTTCCTCCTTCGAGCACTCGACAGGGAAATGGTGCCGGAGTACACGCTGACTCTCGTCGCAATGGACACCGGTGAGTCTTTCAAGAAAGAATACAGGGCTGGTAGCGAAGAATTTACAACCATTGATGTAGTTACTGAGCCATGGTTCATTTTTCCAGTCACTTTTTGGGCCCCTCCATCGCTAATTAGCGAAATATGGAGACTCCCCCCTATTTTCGTTACACAATATATACAGGACAGTCCCTCGGCGTCGGAGATTCCCCCCCACTCCCCCGAATACGCGTGATGTCGAGTGTGCGGTGTGATGCACGCATGCGCGATAGAGTCGGGGGGCCCACAGCGGGCCCCGTAGATATAGATGGGAGATAGAGACACGCGGAGGTCGAAACAAAATAAACCAATAGAGGAAACAGGAATGCGGGACTGAGAAGGCTCGGGGCCCCCTTAGGCTGTGCTCACACCGAGGACAACCGGGCTGACGCCTATCGAGGCGTTCGTTCCGTGTGCACGATTCGATCGGGGGGAAGGGGACCAACCCGCGATCACCCCCTCGGTTTTAAGTCGGGTACGGAACCGTTCCTATACGCGATTAAAATCTCCGAAGTGCTCCGATTGACCCCAAGATTGACCGATACGAGATCTTATTGGTTGAGCACACGCGTGTACGCAATACCCACGCTCCGTGGTTTTAGATCACGAACAAATACGACGACCGGTACCTGAACATAAACTATAAATCTAGAGACGGATAATCCCCGGTCTGTGTACATAGAGGTTAATAAAAACTGACAAATCTCTACGATTGTCGGCGAGGGCGAGTTCAGGTATTTCCAAAACGAATCTATGGGAAATTCTTCGTCTTCTTCTTCTTCTTCTTTTTTGTGTACCAAGATCAAAAGATTCGTTCGATAAAACGGATAAAGGGTACAATGTTCGCGGCGTGAACGTAGCCTAACGAACCGTTGTGAGAGACCGAAGAGACTCCGTAGAGTGGATACGGAATAAGGCGTAAGGTATAAGGTATAAGGTGGGTACCTACTCACTTGGTCCCGACTCACGGATTATCTGTGCATCAAACCTCGCGGCGACCGATACGAGTTCTCATATTATTCTTAGCTGCGTGCAGCGATAGCTACGAACGACACGCGAGACCAATCAAATTCCCCGATAGATTACGCGAAGATCGAGTCTCGGGTGGGACGGCAAGCGGACGTCAATGGTCGAGCAAATCACACAGCGACAATGACAACGTTGTTGATAAACTTGTTACTTTGCGCGATTGATCAGATTCATACGACTATCGGTATTTAAACGGGTGATATTTAAAAAAAAAACGTAATATCAACGATTCAAATTGATCGATCCACTTCCACACGGTAGTTTGAAGCTTGAAGCTTTATTTGACCGAAGTTTTCACATCGTTCGTTTACAAGAGTGAAAAATTTTTTGGTATATCTATTAAGCGCAAGAACGTTGAACATAAAACTCTGACGGGATACCTCGGCTGTTATTGCATGCGAGAGGGTTTAACTACCGTTTTCGACCGACGCAAATGTATAATTTGCACTCTTTCGAATGCTAGAAGAAGAACTGAAAACTTGAATTTTACTAAACGTCGTTAAAAACGAAAATTATACCGGTCCCTGTTGCTCGGTTGCGATTCTTTGATTCGAAATCTTTTACCATCAATTTTAAAGCCTCTCTTAAAAATTTTTTTCATTTCTCTTTTCCCCAACCTACGTTGTACGAACAATGTTCAACGCCGAATAATTAACTCGTCTTTCGGACTAAAAATTAATATCCGCAGTTTATCCCACAGGTAACAATGTTACGATACACCAACGTCCGTTATTTATGTAATATTTATGTGCCAGAATACTCGACGCTCATTCGGTTTATCCCAATTTTATATCCCTAGGCTATCGTAGCCATTTCGTACAGCAACTCACGTATCCCAGACGCACTGGTTATACCTCCGCTTATTCGGCAAACTAGTTTGAAAAGAATAAAAAAAAAACAACAACACGTATAACATAAAATTATCGATCGCACGCGTTTTAGATCTCTCCTGGGCGTTACGATAATTATTGACTTTATCATATTTCATTTATACTATACACGCCTGAGAGAAAGAAAAAAAAAATTCCTACATCGCCTCGAGGTATGACTAAAAAAGTTGACAACTCTGAACCATCGCTATAATCCTCCACTGTTTCCAGTCAATGCGTTTGCGATCCTGTACGTGTTACGTTCATGGATTCTAATACCCGGTCTAGTACCTGCCCATGTGTCCCGATCCGTGGGATGGAAAACCGAGCTCGGCAACGATGCTATCCCCGAAGAGACAAAGTGGGTTCGATCACGTTGAACAGTACACTTGCATATTCACCGAGGATGAACCCTGCGGGCGGTCACTTTATATTCGATTGTGGAATTCAGTCATTCTGTCTCCCAACTCGAAGACATTAATTGACGTATTCTGCACCCTCGTTCGTGACGCGCGATTATGATAATAAATACTTTATATAATATTCAGGAGAGGCGATCAAAAATATGATCGATGTCCCACGTTTCGGTGACAATTCGTTGCCTTCGTCAATAAAAAAAAATATAATGCATAAAAAGTTGTGAGTTTATCACCTCTCAAAAATATTGAACGAATCGAGTGATAAAATCTCATTATTATTATTATTAGAATTTTGTTTTATAGTTTTACGTTCGTACAGAGGAATAAATCGTCGGGGTGTTCGAGGACCGACGCGGCACGGCACACCCCAGAAGTCCCCGGGTCCCCTTTATCTCGCGAGTCGCTCGGGCCCTCCAGAGTTGTGACGCGCGATTATGATAATCGTTCACCACGGTACCAAGCGCCTCGCGGTCCTCGCGGTCCTCCACTCCTTAGGCACATCTCTTATTCTATACCTTTATTCTCTTACTCTTTTACTTTTACTTCTGCCCATTGGCCATTGTGTGCGAACACGTGTGTATACCATACGTACACGCAGATACCGCGTACATATCGCTGCAGTAGGGCCCCCGCCGATCCTACACAGCCGCGATTCGATATTATATATTATACATACTTCATTCAGAACCCGTAGGACCGTTACTCTCTTTTATTGACGTTGAAATAAAAATATTAAACCGGACCAATCGGTTGAGGGGGCAACTATAAGAAGTATTGATCACAAATGGTTGTTGATTTTTTTTATGAATATTTTTTTTACACTAGGCGTACACGTCAAATTTCATTGTCATACGGAAATTCGTCGAGGTTCAAATCTAGTTTTCCCGCGTAATTGGACTGTACGACATGTTTTTCGGAACACGAAAATATAGCCCTTGTAGCTAGTTTATATCCAACCCTCCTTACAATAAACTATTTTCGAAGAGGTGTGTCGCAGTATCTATTCCACAACTTTTTGATCTTATTATTCTATAAACGGGATGGGGATCCTATCAATCTTGCTTCGTCCGGGGCTAACTAACCGGCCACACACCTGTCGCTGGTTAATCAATGTGCCGGCGTGCGGCAGGACCTGACCTTGCCTGATTGCGAGCGACGTCAGAATGAGCGGTTTTTGCTTTCCCTCTTTTATCGCTTTATCTCTCCGTATGAGCAATCTGTATCTCATGTATGAATCACGACGGTTCCGAACAATTCACACCGGTACGAGGTGCCGCGACCGGCTCCGGAGTACCGGGGCTCTCTGATGGAGGCGTTTCGCCCGGGACAATGGCGACCCGTCCGACAGTACAAGGTCGCCGTCAAGCCGCGTTCCGAGGGACTCGGGGAACTGTTGGTCCCCGGACCCCGGAGGCCTGACTCCTCCTTCTAGCACCAAGCGTTGCGACGCCAGGCGGAGAGACTGCACGAAGAGATGCAAGAGATGCAAGAGATGCAAGAGATGCACCGTGCGTGGCTGGGTGACGCTAATAGCGCCCGGGAACTCGCCTCATTCACATACACAATTGACGTGCATTAACCTACACACGCGCGCGTATCCTGTATCTCCTTGCGCTCGGGGATGTTGCGGGGGGTTCAGGAATTTATTGAGATAACCGAAAAATTTTACTCATTGGGATTTCGCACGTGTTTTATATATTAGTAGTTTGCAACGAAAATAATTAGGTCATATTTTTTCTTCTCAAAAATTGGTTCCCTTTTCGTTCCCTTGGGAGTTGAATTTCGAAAAATGCTCAAACTACTTTTTAGGTATTTAAATGAGCAAGTATTTGAAGCAAGGCCTAATTATTTCGAGCTAGTCTACATTATACGCATATAAAAATGGAGAAAATAAATTTTGATGCAAAATCCCGATTATCGCGTGAATGAAAAGACTTCGCAGTCGATACTCGTCTAGTCGTTAATTCGGTATAACGATGTCAGACGGTGTTCTGGGAAGCCGGAGAATTGATTAGCGTTTATGCGTTATGGCCACTGGGATACTAATAACGTTGAAGAACGCGAAGCTAATGAAATAAGATAGCTGTGGATGTATCCTTCGGCTCTGATTTTTACAGAATCGAATGATGAAAAAAAGAGTCTTTATAATCGGCCAGAACAATCTGCGCGGATCAGGATACAATAACGGTATTGAACATAGAGACCGTGGTGAATTGTAGGCCAGAAACCGACGACCGCGGATAACCAATTAGTCACGACTAGCAAATGTGCTTGCGATAAACTCTTCCTACTCGAATAGCGATCGAATAATAATTGGTTACTGCCTACCTGTGCATAAGACTAGTTATAATACGCGAAGTGAATCAACCCGTAAATCGAAACTAGGGAGACCCGGGTTAAGGGGTCTTCTCTTCCGTGGAATATACCGCGTTCGCATTATAATAGAAGAAGGGAATTGTGTTGTTGTGCAGTTGTGCTGCTGGGTGGCAAAAAGGGAGACTCGCATGCCTCATATTCGCCGTCGCAATCTTTCGCGGTAGGCGAAACCGAGGAAGAAGAAGGGTTCGCCGACTCTCCGGCCTTATTATGCTGTCACTGAATTCATCCGCGAGTTTCAGGGCTTCAACCTCCGTCCTTTTCTTTCTCGGGTCTTGCGCCGGCCCGCGGCTACTTTCAGTTTCATTTCTCGTCCAGTCAATTCTCCCACACCGGCCCTCTCCTCGTTCTCAGCGACTGTACGAGAACCCTCTTATAAATTAAGTATTAACGAGTGCGAGACGCCATCGCTGCGGAGGGTGTCGTACTATTTGAAATTCAAATTAATTGTTTTCACCGCGAGTATGTGCGGGTAACTACACGTAACGATAATGGAACCGCGAATGAGAATCTGAGGGGGGGATGGAAACCCGTTCCACAATTTTTCGCTACAATTTAAATCCCTCGTCATCTTTTTTGTATTTTTGAACACGGTATAATTCCCTGTAATAGGGGTGCCCCCCTTTTTTCTTTTGCATCGAACAAAACGAAATTGATTGACTTTCCACGCGATATTGAGATCCGATTTTAATCCGATCTGAGAAGGTGAATTAATTCCCATAAACTCGGCCATGTTGGGTTTCTCGTTTAAAATGTTTTTATTCAAATCGCTATCCACGAAAAATACGTGAGGACAAAATTGGGGGGCGCCTACGGGATACTAATTTCTATCTCCACCGCACGCGAACATCTCGAATCAAAAGTCTGGCGTTTGATGAGTTTAATCGATTTCATACACGCGGTGCAACACGTCTGTATCGTATACGACGAAGGGGATGAGAGGGGGGGCTATAAAATAAAGCAAATCTCTTCGTAGCCCCGAGCTCTGTAATTTTCAACAAAGTGCCTAAACACCTCGGGATCCGTTAACTCGATCACGTTACTTCAATCAAATTACCCTCGGGGCACGAGAGTCGCTGATACACCCCCCGTGCTGTGTTCAACCCGGACGACTCGCATTGTCCCAGGACAAGACATCAGTCCGTCGTCTAGGCTCCGATTCGGACTGGATCGAATCGTATCCGACGCGCGAATTGGAAATAGCAGGCATTTATATCATACACGGTATCCTATGGAAGTATGAGTTTTATATCTGTTCGGAAAATAAATCGTACAACAATGGGACTCGAGGCCGCGTCTCAGGTCTGTGCGTTCATCTTCTCTCCGGACTCTGTGTAACGGAACTTTTGTACGCCACCCTGACACACGCGGGCAAACTCGCGTCAGTTCGTATCATTATAGGCCTTCTTGACCAGCTACGATGTATTCTGACTTTCCCAGAGATTGAAATGACCCCCTAGAGCGAACCTCGCCTACGTAGACAAACCCCGACCTCGCCTCGCCTCGATGTGTGGTGGCAATCGAATCAATTGAGAAACGCCATATTTTTTCATTAAGTATCAGCCTATGGTTCAGGGAATGGATTTTTAACCTCCGAAATTATACGAGATATAATGAAAAAAATTCAAAATGCGCGTCATGTCAGAGAAATTCAAACACAAATTGATCGTGAGCTTTATTTTGAAATGACAAGATCAAATTCATGCTGAAAATCACAGAGCTTGCGAAAATTGAGTTTTCAGTCAGTGTCAGAGACGCTTTCAAACAGAATTTCTGTTTTATCTGGTGACAACAATTTTCAGATCTGACCTAAGTTTTTGACTTTAAAGTTCTTTAACATTTCTTTGGAAGCATTTCTTTCACAGTTTTGTATAATCTTCCCACATTGACAAACTAGCGAGTCCTTCTCACAAAAGAAAGCTCAGAAATTTTATTTTTTTACAATTTCGTTGTACTTTGGAGGTGAAGTTGCGGTTTGAATTTGTTTTTGCAGAATAATTGTTGTTCACGGAATTTAGGAACGTACCTTCTAACGGAAGAGGAGTGCTCGAAGCATGTGAAATTAAAAATGAAAAAGTGCATTAACGACTCGTGACCTTCGTTGGTACTCTGTTAAAAGCGTACAAGCTTTCATTTACTCCGCGGTGCGGTTATTCTTTCGGAAATAATCATTTCGTTTTCACGTCGCGACCATGCGGAGCGAAAGAACTAAAGAACGAAAGGTGGCTGCGGTGAATAGGGGATTCGAGCCATACGGTTCTGTACGGTCAAACACAAAGGTTCGCGCGCTCGTGAAATCAGATGAAATTTGAGCGCGGACGAGCGTGCGTCTCGTTAATGGGCCGGGTTTTAGAAACGGTCAAACTTATCCAGACGACCAACTATCCCCCATTTCTGGCAGTATATAGACACCGAGTATTACGATTGATAGACTCTGTCGAAAAAAAAAAAAAAAAAAACAGCCTGCAATACACTCCGTGTACGAAGAAACGTTACGGATACAAAAAAACAAATGAAAAAGGCACAACCGGCAAGAAAGAGGTATAAGTATATTAGCGAGAGGTACGAAAGCGAAACCTGATAACCCTTGCGAACCTTTGTGACCGACCCCCGTACGATCCTTACTGCAAGCTCGCGTTCTCTCACACAGTTGGGTCACTACTTACTAGTTACCGACTGACTGGTCTCGCAGTGGTTGGAGTCAGGGCAGTCGTAACAATACCATAAATCATAATATTCAAATTAACAAAGGTTCAATAAATTAAAACTGCGGTTCTGCCCGACAGAGGCAAAGCCCCCCCTTTTCTCTCCCCCACACATCGACTCGCTTTGCACCGTGTTAAGCTTCGACGAAGCTCTCTCACTCTTTTATTTTATCTACTTTTTATCTTTCTCTCCCAAGTCCCAGCTTGTGGGCCCGTAGGCGTAGCGGTCTGTGACCAAACGCCGAAAGTCAAGCCGACCTCACCGATGACCATGGTCGTCACTTACACCTTAAAGAGAGGGGAAACTTTCTGGCTGGCCGCCATGCGCCAGTGTAAACAGTAGAATTCGATTCTCTGCACCTCTGTGAGACTGTGAGCCGCGGTGTTACCTAGCTGCGCAAAGCCATATTTTTTTTTTCACTTTCCTTTATTTTCTACTCGAGATGTCAGATACTTTATCGCACCTTTTTCTCATCCTTCGTCAACACGTGGTTTTTTGGTCATGATTTTGTTTCTAGAATCCCCCCATTTCTCCTCACTCAACAGGACCAGTATCCAAAATTCATGAGGGAAACTGAGAAAAAGAAATCTTGTCACTCTTTTGCTGATAACTTGGTCCAAAAATTTTGTTTCCCAATTTCCCTCAACCATACGATGGAGGATTGCTTGTCAAAGAAAATGAGCAACCGTGTGCCTGAAACCTTGTGACCAGTGATTTTGGAAAAAGTCAAATGAAATTTGGATAAGATTCGAATGATTTTTGCGGTATGAAGAATTTGTTGAATCACGCTGTACTCGTCCCCTTGATACCCACCGATTTCATTGACATTCCGCACAGTACTAACCGGAGTTTATCGATATCGTTGCGAGCCAAGGTGATAACTGAGTGAAATAACGAGTTACTTCTCATTCCCATGATCGTTATAGATGCAAATATGGTTGAAATTGAACGTGTGCTTGTATTTTACGTAAAGCTATCCACCCATCAAAGTACACCGGCCATTATCCCAGTCCAACACCTATAAGTATAACGCGAGGGGAATCGACCGAATCCAATGCGAGTCGGAGGTGGCGATGCAGTTGCACCGCTCGCGGTGCATGCATACACATCCCGGATTCGATCCCATTGCAATAACATCAGTCCCGCAGCTCTCAGAATGCGGAGGAACAACTAGATAGATTTTCCATTCCCTCGTCACAGGGAGCTTCACTTACCTATCCGATCGCCACCGGGCTCGAGGGAACAGACAGCTGCAAACGAACCCAAGCAACCGATTAATATCGGCCCATATCCGACCAGAGTGAGCGAAGAGACTCGGCATGTTGGATCTCACAATCGAAATCGTGTAATCATTTTATCCAAGGTATTTGTTACGCCGCCTTGTCGTGTGAGAAATGAGCTCGCTTATGTTTTCCCTCGGGACGACTAGTTTACGCGATAAATATGTCTCTGGTACTCGTTGCAATTTTTATCTCTTTTTTTTCCATTATTCTCGCAACACTATGCCGGTTGTCGAGTCATACGTACCCTACGTTCGTACGTGAGCGACGACTGAAGGCTCTGCTGCAGGGCTACGTGTGGTCACAGCACGGGGCTAATCACAGATGAATTTGTCATACCTACACAGAGGCGTGTGTGTGTACCGTACGGGAAATCGTCTTGAGATCTCGAACCTCTCTCTCAATTCGCATTGTACACCGAGAGTACATGCATGTATGCGATAGCGACGGGTCTTGTGATTTTATTTTGTCGCGCACAGGCGGTTTGAGGACTCTATGCACTCGCGTCGAGCCGGTAATAGTCTTCAATTCCTAACATATATTCCCATATCGAGTTGATACTGTGATTTATGCGATATACCGATTAGCCCCACATGACTGGCGGTCGTTCGGGTTACAAGTAAGCGAGGGATTCATTAATTTCAATGATTTAGCAAGACCGTTTCGTCCAAGTGAAACGATCGTCAATCTGGTTCCCTCGACGCTAATCGGTCGGAAATAAAAAAGAAGCCCCGAGGCTCACACCTCGGAGAACAATTTGCTGCTCTTTGCTTAACTGAAGGGACAATGCACGGCTGACAATGGGCGAATATTTGGACGGCGGTAGCGGTTCTTTATTTTCTTTCTTTACACACACACACAGACACACACACAGAGCTGGAGTAGCTGCATGCGACAATCTGACCAATCGAATGCGAATCACCGAGTGACTCGAGCTCGTTTACTTAATTGAACCAGGTCGGTCTTAAGAACGAAGGAACGGAGTCGATAAGGGACACTGTCCCGTTGCGGTTGCGGCCTTAGCCGCTGGAAGTCGGACTCTCTCGGTGCATGATAGACTCGGAATTTGCGCAGAGACACTACCACGTGCCGCGGATGCCGCGGAGTCATTATTTATTCGATTTATTGCAATGGTAGTCGTCATCGGTTGCACGTTGGTTCTGTTCATCGATCAGATATTGATGTCTTCCGCATGCGCAAGGTGCCTACTGCAGGCTCCAGCGGCAATCCTGGATCGAAACTGCACGAGCAACTATCTATATACGAATTGAAACCTATCGTATGGGTTTAATTAAACCTTATAGAATTCACGCGGAAGATTGCGATGCGAGGCAATATCATATCGGTAGATGTACATTTTTTCTTTCTTTCGCTTCAGCTTGCTTGCTTGGAAACGAAATTCCTAGTTTGTACATTATTTAATACAAAAAGAAAACCAGCTAGCCCGTACCCTATTAATTTTCCAAAATATGTAGATGCAGTGCCACTAACGGACGCGAGCCGTAAAGTACGTACTTAAGTTAGGCAACGGACAGCACTTTGTCAACTTTCTATGGGAACTTATAACAACTCCCTGCTGTGATCCAACTCCATGAGTATGGACATGGTCCGCGCCACGCCAAGCGGTACCTACCTGCCGTCTCCTTCTTTATTTCTCTTCCTCTCGGAGGATTGCCTTCGTTTCTCCGTCCCGCTTTCTCTCTCCTGCAATCGCGTCTTCGGCCTCTCGTTTCCTCTCATCTTGCGAAGCCTCTCACCGTCTCGTTCTCGCCTCTTCGGCGTGAGTTTTCCTCTCTCTCTTCTCCTGTCTATCGTTGTTAGGCAAGGCACTAACTCATTCTGGATTATGACCATACGTACACATATATACGATCTCGGCGCAATACCGTGGACCACGGGTGGATGCTCGGGCGTACACGTACGTACGTACGATACTTATACCTGCGTACCGACTCCGGGTATCGTCACGATATACTCAGTGTCTGAATATAAACGAAAAATTCAACGAGTTTTTCATCGACGTCATATATAACGTGTCTGGAATGAAGGTATAAAACGGAGAACATATTTTAGACGGTTTTATACCGCCATGCTTCTTCGGGTGAACTCTAATAAAAATAATACCCTAATGGCACATGATAATATTAATATGAACTTTCTTAACTTCCGTTTCCTTGCCACCCGCGATCGGAGGAATTTTTTCGTTCCGAAAAACTATTTTCTATACCTACCAATACTGAAACAATCTCTCCATTTCTTCGTTTCAGGTTCTCCTCCGTTGACCGGTTCGGGAATCGTGAAGGTCGTGGTCTTGGACGTCAACGATCACAGTCCGGAGTTTGCTAGGCAAGGCTACCGGGCTTCCGTCACCGAGAACCTTCCGGCCGGAGCCTGGGTCGCGAAACCATCAGCAACCGACAAAGACGACGGTCTTAACGCGAGGATTCGGTGAGTTGAATTCGACGTTGGTAGCATCCCGATATGCAATCGTTTGCTCCAGCTTCTGAACCACGATTTTCGATTTCTGGAATCAGGTACAGCCTGCTGGGCGAAAAAGCTGAGAGATTTTCCGTCAACTCCGACACTGGTGAAGTTACAACCCTGGAACCGTTGGACCGTGAACTGACACCCGTTTATCATCTGACGTTGGTGGCTCAAGACTCTAGCCCCACAGAGCCGAGGGCTGCAGCTGTAAATTTGACGATAATCGTTAAGGATCTCAACGATAATGCCCCCAGGTTTTCTAGCCCCAGATACACCGCGTACGTCCCGGACGCGACCAAGCCTGGTGAGTTGATATCCGGAGCGATAACTCTCTCCGCTCACATCCAAATCGCAGATGTGTTGATGATCGGTCATTTTTCTCAAGGCGATTTCGTCTTCGGGGCGAAAGCCGTCGACGACGATGAGGGCGAGAACTCGCAGATCGTGTACAGACTTCAAGGCGAGGATTCGGAACGGTTCCAAATCGATTCTCACAGCGGAGTCGTGCGAGCGACGCAAGAACTGGCTGGGGATGAAACGACCTACCAGCTCCAGATCCAAGCTTCGGATTGCGGAGTTGATCCGAAAACCGTTACCGCCGATCTCGTCATTCACCTGTGGGACAGACAACGGTTTCCCAGTTTCAGATCGACGGTCACCACGCGGTTCACCCTGCCAGAGGATGTTCCGGAAGGGAGGGTTATCGTGCGGCTGAGTGCGTCGACCCCGAAGATCGGACCGGCCAGCAATTTGGTCTTCGGAATGGCTGGAGGAAACGTCGGGGACGCGCTGAGGATCGAACCCCACACCGGAGAGGTACGCGTAAAAATTCGACCAATTTACATCTCCGCTCTTGATTCGTGCATGGAAAAATATTTGTTTCTTATCTCAACCGTCGATCTCACGCAGGTTCTTGTCGCTTCTGGGTTCGACTACGAAACGGCACCTAATTACGAGGCCTGGGTCGAAGTCAGGGACTCCGACACTCCGGCTCTTCGCAGCGTCGTTCAGCTTCTGGTCAACGTCACCGACGCCAATGACAACGTTCCGCTGATGGAAGCTGCCGTCTACAACGCCACGGTACTCGAGGAAGAGTACCCACCTCTGTTCGTGACGAAAATCACCGCGAATGACGCCGACTCGGGGGAAAACGGCCAGGTCACTTACCACCTGGTCGACGACTTCGACGAGTCTTTTATCATCGATGAAAACAGCGGTGAAATTCAGACGAGCGTGAGACTCGACAGGGAGGAGGTACGCGACGGCGACTCACTTCAACGACTGTTCTATCTGTCAACGAAATCTTGGTTCATTAGTATCGTAATTCGTTGCTCAAATAATCTCTTGTCCTAATCAGATACCTTCGTACGAGTTGGTGGTTGAGGCGCGAGATCAGGGCGAGCCGCAGCTGACAGGCTCTGCAACGGTCTTGATAACCGTTCTCGACAAGAACGACAATCCTCCAAGATTTACACGTTTGTTCAGCGTCAATGTCACCGAGAACGCGGATCTCGGATCCTTCGTGATACGGGTGACCAGTTCCGACCTCGACATCGGACAGAACGCGAACGCTACCTACAGTTTCACCGATAATCCGGGTGGAAAATTCTCCATTGATGCACTCAGCGGGAACGTCACGGTCGTTGGACATCTCGACCGGGAAGAACAGGACGAGTATCTCCTGAAGGTAAAAATCTCAATCTTGAAAACTGGCGTGACAAAAAAAATTCGCACCCGAGACCATATGCATGATTTAAAATTACAGGTAGTCGCGGTGGACGGTGCGTGGCGCCAAGAGACGTCTCTGACCATAACGATCCAAGACCAGAACGACAACGCTCCTGAATTTGACGAGGAATCCTACCACTTTCACTTCCCGGAATTGCAACGTCGCGGGGCCCACGTTGGCCACGTGATGGCGACGGACCGTGACAAGCAGGGACCAAACTCTGTGATATCGTACAGCCTGCTGCAGCCTTCCGATCTATTCACCGTGGATCCGGCAACGGGAGATATATTCAGTAAAAGAACTCTCAAGTACAAACACACGCAGCAGGAATCATCACCGGAGAATTTGTACTCGTTGACCGTCGTCGCAACGGACAACGGAAAGCCTCCGATGTCCTCGAGGGTCGTGATCGCGGTGAGCGTCGTTGACGCCAACAACAACGCGCCCAAATTCGAACAACGGTCTTATCTCTCGCCCGTGCCAGAGGGATATCCGATCAGGAAACGAGTCGTAATGCTAGTGGCCAAAGACGAGGCTGACTTCGGCGTCAACGCTGAAATCGAGTACGCGATGCTCGGTGGAAACGGCAGTGAATATTTTACAGTGGACCAATCGAGCGGGTGGGTCGTTGTTAACAAATCGTTGGCTAATCTAGCCGTGGGAACTACGTTTGTGGTGAAAGTGAAAGCAGTGGATAAGGGGGTACCGCCACAAAAGGACGAAGTGACGTTAACGCTCGTGATTACCGGCGAAAACCGTCACCCTCCGACATTCACCGCGATCAGTTATCGAGTGATTGTGCCGGAGAACGAGCCGATCAATTCAACCATTCTGACCGCGAGTGCCACGGACGAAGACGACGGACCCAATGGCCTGGTTCGGTACGAAATATCGGCCGGAAACGAGCGGAAAGAGTTTTCAGTGCATCCGATCACCGGGGTCGTCACGATCCTCGAACCATTGGACTACGATTCCGTCCAAGAATACCGTCTCAACATCACAGCCACAGACTTGGGCTTCGAGCCGAAACAAGCGACCGCTACTTTGACCGTGACTTTGACCGATATCAACGACAATCCCCCAATTTTCAATCAGAGTTCCTACGAGGCGTATTTGCCAGAAAACTCACCACCACGCAGTTTCGTTTACAAGGTCACCGCAACGGACATAGATTCGCTGAAGTACGCGATAATCCAGTACAGAATCCTGGGCGGAAGCGGAAAGGAACATTTTGACATCCAGCAAAACTCTGGCGTCATACTGTCCAAGATCAGTTTCGACTACGAAGAAGCAAACGAATACACGTTGGACATCGTCGCTGCTAATCCGGACTCGAACCCCCAGATGGTCGGTTTCACCACCGTGGTCGTCCACGTCACCGGAGTCAACGAATTCTACCCCAAGTTTATTCAGCCCGTATTTCACCTGGATGTTTCGGAGAGTGCCGAGGTCGGCACGTCCGTGGGTTTGGTACAGGCCACCGACCAGGACTCAGGAGAAGACGGACGGGTGTATTACCTCTTCGTTGGCTCGTCGAATGACCGTGGTTTCAGCATCGGTCCGGAAACCGGTATCATAAGCGTATCGCGGCGACTGGATAGGGAGACACAGAACAGAGTCGTGTTGGCAGTGATGGCTAAGAACGCTGGCGGGATACGAGGAAACGACACGGATGAGGCTCAAGTCATCATCTCGATCCAGGACGGAAACGATCCTCCGGAATTTTTGCAGAATCTCTACGAGGCTAACATCACCGAGAGCGCTTCACTCGGAACAAGGGCCTTGACCGTACGCGCGGTCGACAAGGACGTACGCCCTCAGAACAACCAGTTCTCCTACTCTATAATCGGCGGAAACGTCGGTCAAGTATTCAAGGTCGATCCGCAGACCGGAGACATCGAGACTGCGAAACAATTGGACCGAGAAACGGTGCCGAGCTACGAATTGATCGTTGGAGCAATCGACACAGGGTCACCGCCTCAAACCGGTACCGCGACGGTCCACATCGAACTTCTAGATGTCAATGACAACGGGCCGATATTCGATCCTCCGGAAGTGACGGGATACGTCAGTGAAAATGAACCGGCCGGTACTAGCATCATGACCCTGAGTGCTATGGATCCCGATTTGCCACCGAATGGTGCTCCCTTCTCGTACAAATTGGTCGGTGGAAGGCAAAAGGACTTGGTGCAATTGGACAAACACTCGGGAGTACTGAAGACCACTAGGAGCTTGGACAGGGAGGTCACTCCGCAGCTGGATCTCGTGGTAAGTGACTTTGCGAAGGATAACGTGCTTGTAATGTACCTTAGAAACAGGTGTACGAACCCATTACTTTTTGCAACAGGTTGACGTCGAAGATTCTGGACTCCCACGGATGCATAATGAACACACGATAACTGTCGTTGTCTTGGATCAGAACGACAGCCCGTCAACTCCTCGATCTGTTCATGTAATGGTCCATTCTTTCAACGGGCAGACACCCTTAGGAATGATAGCCAACGTTCATCCTAATGATCCTGACACCACCGGCGATTACATCTGCAAGATATTGCATGGTGCTAATTCCGGAGTTCTGAGCATTCCTTCGGGATGCGATCTACACACGAACAAAATTACACCAGGTTCGTATTTTGGGATAATATAATTCTATTCGATACATTTTCGCAGGATATTCAGAAACAGAATTTAATAAGCAACAATACTTGCAGGTCTAGGATATTCTTTGAGTGTATCTGGAAACGACGGTCGACATCCTGACGTGATATCGAAGGTGACGGTTGAATTTTTGACCTTCACGAATGTAACAGTGGAGAACACTGTCACCTTAAGAGTAGCAAGAGTCAGTGCAATGAAATTTCTCGCACAATATTATCGGGCTCTGGTGGATTTGCTGCAAACCGAGATGGACGTTGGCGATACACTCACAATCTACAGCATCGGGGAGAACAGTTCGGATTTGGATATATCACTGGCCATCAAATCACCACAAGGTGAGTCTTCAATCCCTCGATCAGTTTGAGATCAAACTACTTTGCTATGACATCATTGTAGGAACGACGTATCTAAGGCAGACCTTAATTGATTTCATGATTTTTCTCAGGCTACCACTCGAAATCTGAAGTGATAGAGTTACTGTCTCGAAAACGGGACGAGATACAAACTCTGCTTCAAGGAGCAATAATTACCGTCGGCTATTCACCCTGTGAGCAACTGGCGTGCGAAAACGGGGGTGCCTGCAGCGATCAACTGGTTGTTTACGAAGATACCAGAATCACGGAAAGCCAAACTCTAGTCCTAACATCACCAAAGGTTCAGCACGAAATGATATGCAGATGTCCTGACGGATTCACCGGCGACAGATGCGAAAGACGACAAGATCCTTGCTCACCAAATCCATGTTTACTGGTAGGCAGACGACTGTGCATCATCATATAACATCAGTGCTTGCACCAACAATGATATCCATTCTTCAGACAATAACTTTTTTTTCTCTTATCTCTCACAGGGCGGACAATGTCGCCGTCTCGGATACGACTTTCACTGTACCTGTTCTCCGGGTAGAGAAGGAAAATTGTGCGAACTCGAACGAGGCGACGCTTGTGCGAGTAACCCTTGCAGAAACGGCGGATCGTGTAGGGAAAGTCCGGATGGTTCCAGCTTCTTTTGTCTCTGTCGAGCAGGCTACAGAGGAAACCATTGCGAGGCCATCACTGATTCATGTAGACCGAACCCTTGCCTGCACGGTGGTCTCTGCGTTGGACAGAAACCTGGGTAAGTCCATCGATACACATGAACTGGCTTCGGTGTCACGAAGAACTGCAACAATAAAGTAGTAATGTCGATTACAGTTACCGCTGCAGTTGTCCAGAGGGACGTTATGGTCGCCACTGTGAGCGTTCGACCTACGGTTTTGGAGAACTTTCGTACATGTCCTTTCCAACATTGGACGCCAATACGAACGACATTACAGTCGTCTTTGCAACAACGAAACCAAACGCTCTTCTATTATACAACTATGGCGCACAGACTGGTGGACGTTCCGATTTTGTCGCTCTGGAATTGGTAAACGGCCGAGCCGTTTTCTCATACGGTGGAGCCAGGAGTGCTATCACTTCGGTGATGATCAGGGCTGGTGAGCCATTAGCAGACGGAGAATGGCGTAAGGTAACAGCCACCAGAAACGGAAGAGTCGTGTCATTGAGTGTTTCCAACTGTCGCGAACACGGAGACGTCTGCGACGATTGCAAACCTGGAGACGCGACTTGCTATGCTGACGATATTGGCCCCACTGGGTTAGTACATCGACATCTACCTGATTCACAATAATTAAAATGTTTGACTGGTGTCTAATCAATTACAAAAATCTTCATCGCAGAACTTTGAACTTCAACAACAACCCATTGATGTTGGGAGGCTTGGCTAATGCTGACCCAGTCCTGGAACGCCCGGGTCAAGTTCACTCGGACGATCTCGTTGGCTGCGTGCATTCGGTTTCGATAAATGGCAGAGCCTTGAACCTAACGAATCCGATCGCATCGCGAGGTGTAAAAACAACTTGTGGAAGGTCGGAACGGAGCCCATGTGCCAGAGGCAAAGAGGAGTTATCAGCTTGTGGGATTCATGGAAAGTGTTATGACAAATGGCACAAAGCTGTTTGCCAATGTGACAAATTCACCGCACCAAATTGTCTCAGTGCTCTTGAGCCAGTGAACTTGAGCGAGGGCGGGTACATCGAATTCAAGGTAAGATAAACCGATGACATGCCTGATGCGTGTATGATTTCCTCGAGTAAAGACGCTGAGCTAATCGATCAAAATTTCTCAGGTCTCAGAGAAGCACAAGAGAATGCAGCTTCTGGAATATCTTTACGGCGGATCGACGTTATGGCACAGGAACAGAGTTACCAGGGAAGCGAATGAAGAAATCAGTCTGCTGACCGTCACTCCAGCTCCTCCAAAAACCATCGGATTGATGTTTAGAACTGTTCGGCCAGATGGTATCCTCATTTATGCTGCGACCAACAAACACTTCACAGCCGTTGAGGTAAGTATCAGCCAATGGAACATCGTTGTTCCCGAATGTCGAACATACCATAATTCGACACATATGTTTCAGCTGCGCAACGGACAACTGACCTACTCGTCGCTATTGGGCTCTCAAGTGAACATGACAGGCTCCGTTGAAGGTGGCTTAGCCGATGGACGTTGGCACAACTTGACACTGCACGCATACTCGCGTGGCCTGAGACTACTCATTGACGGTGTTTTGACCGGTGATGAACTCGATTCGGCCGGTGTGCACGACTTCCTGGACCCGTACCTGTCCGTCTTATCCGTCGGCGGAGTGCGGCAAGATCTCTACTACGCTCACAATTCCGTGCCAAAAAGCTTCGAAGGATGCTTAGCGAATTTTACAATAAACAACGAAATCCAGCCGTTCAACGGTTCTGGATCCGTTTTCACAGACGTCGTATACCACGGAAAAGTCGGCTCGAACTGCAGAGGACCGATCGGAATAAGCGCCGCGGCCACCCCAGACCCTCTGAGCATCGGAATAACGCTGGTCATAGTGTTCTTCGTTATTTTGTTGGTAGCGATACTCGTGAGCTTCGTGGTGTTCAGACTGAGAAGGCAGAACAAAGAGAAATCAGCACCGTCGGGGGTGAACAAGAGCAACAACGCCATAATGGCAGGAAACGCTCTGGTCGGTCCAGGGGGCGACAACATGATGTCGCGACACGAGAACACCTACATCTCGGACACTTCGGATCTACGAGGAGTCGGACATATGGGGCCGGAGCTAATATCGAAGAAGTACAAAGAGCGGGAGATAAACACGTCCGAACACAGACCGCAGAGACCGGACATCATCGAAAGAGAGGTGACCAAATCACCTCCGATCCGGGACGAGCATCCCCCGCTTCCGCCGCCAACGCAGAGCTCTTTACACTCCCATGAACACAATCCAGAACCGGAAATGCCCGAACATTACGATCTCGAAAACGCCAGTTCCATCGCGCCCAGCGATATCGACATCGTTTACCACTACAAAGGCTACCGGGATGGGATGAGGAAGTACAAGGCGACCCCACCGCCGATCGGAAACTACGCCAATCACCATAAACACACGGGGCAGCAGCACAGGCACACAGGCCCTTTTCCTCCGAGGGCCATGCCACCTCCGGCCGTTGGTCAGCCGCCGGGACCTGCCCCGAAATTACTCCAGAGCACGCCACTCGCGAGGTTATCACCCAGCAGTGAGCTTTCGGCGCAGCAACCGCGGATACTCACGCTTCACGACATCAGCGGGAAACCGTTGCAGAGCGCTCTACTGGCGACGACTTCATCGTCCGGTGGAGTCGGGAAGGATGCGTTGAACTCGAACAGCGAGAGGAGTCTCAATTCTCCGATAATGAGTCAACTCTCGGGCTCAACGGCCAGTCGCAAGGCTCCGCAGTCGAACAACGAGAACGTTAACAATGTTTCTTCGGGTCCGATGGGACTGACCGCCGAAGAGATCGAGAGACTCAACTCAAGGCCGCGGACATCGAGCCTAGTATCCACTCTGGACGCGGTCAGCTCCTCCAGCGAAGCTAGGGGACCGCCTACCCACGGACCCTTGCATCTCCACAGAAGACACACCCCTCCACCGGAGAGACTCGAAAGACGTAACTCGACGACGACGGATGAGAGTGGGAACGATAGTTTCACCTGTTCGGAAATAGAATACGACAACAACTCCCTGGTCGGGGATAAAAGATCGGACAACTTGTTCAGTAAACCCGACGACGAAGAGGTGCCGTCGAGAACTGCGGAGTCGTCGCAGTCCTCGAAACCCCCGCTTCCACCGAACGTCAATTACGACGGGTTCGACAGTTCGTTCAGAGGGTCGCTCAGCACGCTGGTAGCGTCGGACGACGACCTTTCGACACACATGGGCGGTTTGTACAGGCCAACGAACAACGGGTCGCCGTCAGCCAACACGGCGTTGAGCTGGGACTATTTGCTGAACTGGGGACCAAACTTTGAGAGTCTAGTAGGAGTTTTCATAGACATCGCTGAACTGCCGGACAGCGCTAGTCGGGTACCCAGCACGCTCAGACTGCCGGCTAGTATACCGAAACCCTCGGAAGAGTATGTCTGATGGGGAGACGAGTATGCGTAGCTGTTAGAAATTTGATCTACTTTGATGGATGAGTTTTTTTGTTCTCGTCAAAAAGTGGATCGAACAAGTACGCGATGCGAAAAATTCTAAAGGAAGGAACAAACAGTCATTACTTGTACGTAGAATGGAATAAATATAGGGCAGTTGAAGAGACAATGAACTATTGACGAAGTATAGAAGCATATTATAATAATCCAATTTCACAGTGATAAATAATGGTGCAATCTATAAACTCATGTTTATGATACCAACGAAATGCAGTGATGTGACACTGTAAAAGCTAAACATCTTGCCATACAATGTTCCATAGGACTCTGGGAGAAAGAGATTTAAATATATTAATTTTAAGACCAAGTAGCGTATAGACATGATATTTTATGGTTTTCATCACCTTGTATCAGGGTGTGTGATCTGTTAGTAACGTATTGAAATTATCTGAAAATTCACCAATCAAACGAAGCTGTTGGCGGAAAAGTATCGACGATTTTCTTTCAACGCGTTTGACAATCGATTCCGAGGCTCAACTATGTAAATGAATAATCATCGATGCTTACTGATAATAGCTCAAATTGAATCGTATATCGAGACTATATTGTGAATAAAATACTCGCCACTGAGAATTGAGAATACAATTCTCAAAGTCCCTGCAATAATGTAAAAACTGTCATTGTTGCGATCCTAGCCATAACAGCGTTTTTAAACAACAAGAAGAAAGAAAAAACATTGTTCAAACTGCCAGACTGATTTTTATATATTTTATGTATTATAGCCGCGAGATGAATTTCGACGATGTTTTAATTTTAATAAATGTAAATTATGATATTTGTTTTGTATATAAAGAATGAGTGATGCGTCAGTGAGATTGTGTTTTGTAAAAAAAAAAAAGAATAGTGTGAATGTAAGCAGATCGAAGAATGCCATTTGCCACATTTGTAATAAAAATTAAATTTATTAATTTCATGTGTCATTTAATTATACCGAATTAATATTACGAATTTTCGAAAGTGTATACCAATTATTGAAAAAATTACTAATTACGAATTTTGAGATTTTGAGAATTTTGAGAAAGATTACGAATTTTCATTTCAGCTTGAGCACTGCTTTCGCAAATTTCAAGCCCAATAAAAGCCCCTTATTCAGAAGCCGTTCTGTATGTCTGGTTGCCGCCTCTTCGGCGCTTAGCTACGGCTCTTGCCATCGATTAAACGATTTCTTGAAGATTTCGCTTATTTTTCTGAATCAGAATTTGAATCAATCTGAATCATTATTTACTCATATTCTTGTTCTTTATTTTACGTTGATCATTATTTATAGAAACGGAAATGGCGCTCATATAAAAATGATAGACTAACGTACGGATTAATGAACATTGAACATAATCACTTTAAACTTATGAAGATATGTTTATTCGTTAAATATTTGTTTTTCTTAAACAAAGTACAAAAGTTATTTTAAGAAGAAAATACCAGCTAATACAACGTTGAATTTGTTCATTCGAGTATCTTTGACCGATTTCAAATATTGTCTCAAGTCACAAAATTCATTGAGATACAACAAAAAAAAAAACGAAAATATGTCGGAGAAACGTACACTAATCGACTTCAGCATGAGGTACTAGACATATTTTAGTGCTGCGCAAAATAAGCTTCACCTATTTCACTAGTCTCAAAGTTAGCAATATGTTAACACTATGATCATTTGCGTCTTGCACAATGCTTCAGTCCCATGAGTCTATTCGTTTGGCATCTTTGATCGGGCAAACTGAGGTGCAATGTGATAAACATTCACGTAATATCATAATTAGAGACACCCAATCCATACATGAGTCGTACTTAGTTCGTGATGCAACGAGTACATCAGGAAGTGAAGAGTAGTCATGTGGCGGATTGAGGAAGTGTACGTGGACCACAAGACTGGAATACGTACCGAACGCATACGTCTGAATATTGAGGAAAATATGAAATCAAATAAAATCCAATTCACAGTCTTGCACAAAGCAAAATTCATAGACTTCAATGTAGTCTTGCTTTATGCCAGACATCATGAACTGCATCATATTCGATCTAATATATTTTTTGCACACATGCAACTGGCCAAAAGAAAGAAAACGACAACGCTAATAATTTCCGGATGTCTCTTGCGAGACGTCCGACAATTACCAGTTGTCCAAGAACTCAAAGCCAGTCTTTGGAATGCCGTCATCCTGGAGTTGAGACGATTGAAAGCTGCTGTATGAGCTAGGCGTTTCTAACAACGCAGTGGACTCGTCGATTTCGTTGGTCTTAGACTTTGTAGACGAAGTCAGGTTGATATTCATTTGGTTTTTATCTACATTCTGATGGGATGTTATCTGACAGTTTTTAGTCAACTGATTTTTCTGCGGTACCAAACATTCCGTGTCTTCTTTGTCTAAATTATTCTGAATCTTGAGCATCGATGTCTTTCCGATAAGTTTCGAAAAGATACTTTCTGGCTTTTCGGTTTCGCCGCCACGACTGTTCAACAAAATATCTCTCTCATTAGCCGATTTTTTAATATCTACAAAACCGTCCGAACGATCGTAATTCATCTGATTGGACGCTTCTGTACAGTTATAATTATCATTCCGTATAATATCGTCGTCTCTCGTCACTTTCGACGGACTTGAAAAATGCGGAGAATCGCTAATGTAGTAATTCGACGTTATTTTCGATTGAATATCTTCGTTGGGATCGAATATATTCAGATTCATTTGCGACTGAGTCATCGGCGAAAACGGCGCGGAATGCTCGTCTCGCCAGCGAAGAGTCTAAAGAAATAAAATCGCATGTGAAAGAATCAGTCTAATGCTAACAAATATTCGATATCACAAGTAGAGTTGTAAGTATTCCGTTCTGTCTCACCGAGCCCGTGTCATCGATGACGTATTTCATCCCCGTCTGAATCCTAAGCTTCGGATAGCTCTCAGCGACGTCTTTCCCAGGGTCACTCTTTTTTAGGGTATATTTAAGGGCAACTTCTGGCTGGATGATCGTCTCATCTATGGCTTGATTTCTCTCTGCGAGACTCAGTGTGTTCCATAATCCCTCGTAGGCCTCTTTGGTCGCGGCTACATCTTCGCCGATACGTTGAGCCAGGGGATTAATATTGTAGAAATATTCCTCGGCGATTGAGGACAACGTTTTGGCGCTCATGTTGGGATCGAGTTCTGTAAAAATGAGGGATAAATTTTGATTTTTAGACGGTTCGGGGGTCTTGGGAAAAGTCAAAGACTTCGTTTTCGTGGTAGTTATACGGATGAATGCGGGAACGATACCTGTCGTTGAAACGAAATCTATCGAATATTAGACGCTTCAGTTTCTGCCGGACGAGATCAACCGAGTCTCAATAGATACGATGCATTCAACACGCGAACATGCCAGCATTTTCGTCTATACGTAACCCGTTTAACCTACAGAAAATATCCTGGCGGTGTGATTTGACAGGACGCGCAAGGGCGCACCTGCCGGATGACGAATTTTTTCCTCATATCCAGGGAGACGCGTCGTCTGCAGTGGACAACATCGAGAGTGAATGCGATTGGCGCAAAGTGCACTCGGTGTGAAATTACGACTATACACTCTACTGTCGGTAATAAAAATCTGAGGCAATACGGCATCGACACTATCGACAGAAATGATGTTTTACCGACATGCATGGTCGATGAAATCGTTAGTATAGGGGGTATTCCATGCCAAATCGACCTGCCGGTGACCCTCGACCTCTCAGATCTGGTCCGTGATTTTGTGTCTCCATTCTTCCGACTCTAAATAGCAACGAGATTTTTTTCAGATTTTTCAAAATAAATTTGAGCGCGTGGTGAATTTTCAAAGTTTTTTTCTCGACACCTCGATGGCCGTAACCGGAAAATCTGGAAAAATTCCCAAAAAGGCTAAGTCCAAAATGAAAATTTTTGACCCACATTGCATAATGTCCAAGCTCTTCCTTCGACCTGATTTTTTAGGTTTTATCTATTTTATTAATATTTTATTAATTTTTTTATTTTTATCTTACTTTTATTCATGATTTACTGCGATTCAATAAATTCACGGTGCATTGATCTCCACACCAAGTATTTTTTGGTAATTTTTTCATCGATAAATCTAAAAATCGGGTTGAAGGAAAACTTTGGACATTATGCAATTTGGGTGAAAATTTTTCATTTTGGACATAGGCTTTTTGAGAATTTTTCCAGATTTTTCAGTTACGGCCATCAAGGTGTTGAAAAAAAAAACCTCGAAAATTCACCACGCGCTCAAATTTATTTTGAAAAATCTGAAAAAAAAATTTCGCTGCTATTTAGAGTCGGAAGAATGGCGCAAAAAATCACGGACCAGATCTGAGAGGTCGAGGGTCACCGGCAGGTCGATTTGGCATGGAATGCCCCATAGAGATCAGTGGGACAAGTTCATGCTTTTAGGTTGCCATCTAACAGGCGCAAATGTTATGATCCGCTGATTTGAATTTCCCACTTCAGTACGGCTTAACTCTGTTAACAACTTTACATGTTTTAATAGGTTAGCTTCTATTTTGAGATTCAGTCCCCTGCCCCTTGATTTGCTGTATTTTCTTGTCCAAACGCGCGAACGTTAGTTTGTTATTTTTCGCCGCGTACACGGCATGTGACGTATAGTTTTATAGGTTAGAATTGAATTCCATTGAAAGGTGATAGCAGAAGAAGAATCGAACCTCACACAAAATTCTAATGTCACATTTCCAAAAAATCATCACTTGCATAACGAAGCGAAAATTCGTCGCTTACGAAACTCTCAAAAACGTGAGTGAAAATACGAGTTAACCAACATCCGAATTATTTTCTGTCTATTTCTCATAACTCTCCAGCTTTATTCATCTTCGGCAAAACATGAGGGTAAAAAGAGCGAAGAACTCGATGCCAAACGTAAAGAAATTATGTCACGTGGGTTACCGAAGCAAAAGCCTATCCCAGGCGTTAAACAGATCCTGCTCGTAGCCTCGGGTAAGGGCGGTGTTGGAAAATCAACGACAGCGGCGAACCTTTCCGTGGCGATAAAGTCCGTAGATCCTGAAAAATCCGTAGGACTACTAGACGCCGATGTTTTTGGTCCGTCTATACCGCTCATGATGAACTTGAACGACACTCCGTTGCTGAATCAGGAGAATTTGATGGAGCCGCTGGTCAATTACGGAGTTAAATGGTAAAAACTTCCCTCAAACTTTTACAAATCACGATAAAATTCGATTTTTCAACGTTCGCAGCATGTCAATGGGGTTTCTAGTCGACCCAAAGTCTCCGGTGATCTGGCGAGGACTCATGGTAATGAGCGCCCTGGATAGACTGATCCGTCAGACCGCGTGGGGAGAGCTGGACTACCTAGTGGTAGACACTCCCCCCGGGACGGGAGACACGCACTTATCCCTCATCCAGAATCTCCCATTGTCCGGAGTGCTCTTGGTGACCACGCCGCAACATGCTGCGCTTCAAGTTGCCAGAAGGGGGGCGGCGATGTTTCAGAAAATGAACGTACCTCTCGCTGGTATTGTTGAGAATATGAGCAGCGTTACATGCCCAAAATGCTCGCACGAGGTTCAGCTCTTTGGAAATGGGACTGAGGGCTTGGCCAAGGAACTAGGTAATCAGAGAATTGAGCCTTCATTCTGTATCCTGACGAGAGAAAGAATAAATAGAGTCTTCACTCTATTCTGATTACTGATGATAGACACTGATGAGGAAAAACCCAGTAGTTGGGGGGGGGGGGGGGGGAAGCCGGAGGATTTGAAAAAAAAATAGTCAAGGAGTCTGAGAATTCAGAGGAAATGAGTGGATAAATCAATTCTGCATCATTCTTACTTGCATAAAAATGATTTTGCATCGCTGATGAATAATTCGTTGACTTGTTTTCGAGTCTTGATTTATTCAAAGCTTCATTAATTATATTCACTTGTGTTGGCACTATTAGAAAAAAAAATGATAATTTGGTGAGGGAAAGTTAGATAATTTTTTATACCGTTTCCAATGTAGTATTTTACTTTGGCTTGTTAGAAAAAGAAGCAATCCAGAGTTAAAAGATTGACTGAGAGATACAATATTGAAGCTTAAATAACATCAATACCTTATTTTACAGATGTAGAATTTCTGCAGAAGATTCCATTGGACAGACACATAACGGAGAATTGTGATAACGGAAAACCAATAGTTTTATCAATGCCAGAAAGCGCGCCTGCGGATAGTTATCGCAGACTGGCACATACGGTGATACAATTCTTGAAGAAACAGGCGGTCGATAACGCGTAGAAACTTACTCTCTCCGAACTCATTTAATACCCTCTGTAAATATGTTTTTTTTTTTGTATCGATAGTTTGTATGTGTAAATAATATTACGATTTACAATCAGTGACTCGATGCGCAAAAATATTGTTCGTCATTATTACTCTATGTGAATATTTGTCTGAGTAGAAATAAAGCGCAGAAATTAGCACCGAATGATAATAACAATAGTCTATGTACAGAATTATTTTGATTTCGAAACAGACTTGAAAATACTAAATCATCGTATCGGGACCGTTGAAAGTTTAATGAAATATTTTTCATTACTGTTTACCCAATGCATAAGGAGGTGCCAGGTGAAAGAGTGGGGCGAGTGATGACTCATCGGATTAACATTGACTCCGCTGCGATACTTTCTGTCAGTTATGTCGTTACATTTGAAGAAGCAATACACGCTAATGTCACCCGCGTTTCATACGCTCTGTGAGTTCCAAGTGTGATTATATCGAGATTCTCTCAAACCTGATAAATTCCATGTTCTATACTGGGTAGAACCGATCATTGGAAATATACAAAATCATTAAGTGCATGTACGCAATAAAACTGTTTCAAAGATTCTCATTTTCAAGAGTGTTGTTTCGAACAGGTATGCGAAAAATTTTCAAATCTGAATTATAAGACGGACCCGAGAAGTTTTACATAATCGTGAAAAGTATCTGAATAATCTTTCTCGAATAGTTCTAAATACTTTATTCAAATATCTAGATTCAACAATGAGCTGCGAACTGACAAGTATACACGCCGCTAACATCACGGAGGTCCACGAAGTTCCTATGCGAGTTGTGATAAGGCCGTTTCCACCAGAAGTCAACGAAGCGAAAGTGAAGAGCCTGATGGCTACCCTGAGCGATCCTGACACAGAATCCCTTGTCCCACCGGTTGACATTTTATGGATCGAAGGAAGAGAAGGTGATAATGAATCATCAAAGCCAAAGCTTTTTTAAATCATTCTATTATTCGTAATAATAGTACAATCGAATTTAATCGATCCTTCGATACACCAGAAAAACACACAAATGATTAAGAGTAACGTATTTCATCATGTATGATTGCATCATCTCATGAGATTGAAAATTTCCCGATGTAGTAACAGGATGATCTTGCAATTCCAATAATTCATTGAGGAAAAACGATGTCGTAATGTGGTGATACAAATTAACAATGAGAAAAATTCTATCCTCTACAGGCGGAGATTACTATTATTCTTTCGGAGGATGTCACCGTTACACGGCACACCAGAGACTTGGAAAGGAAACGATAAAAGCTAAATTGGTCAAATCTACGGTAACAGATTTGCGGAGTTACCTCGGAAACTCAACACCGGATCTCAAGTGAAATGGAAAATCGTGATCCAAAAATACGTACTGTATCTAATCAATAATATACTTTATCGATAGCGTAAACTGCAATGAAATACGTGCTTATCAGCTACAATGGAAACAGATTATCCAAGCTGTTTGTTTTTGTAGGATAAAATAATCCTGAAATATTGAAAGTGACCACAAAGAATACAGCTTGAAACCTGTTGAGAATGTTTTTTGAATTCACGATCTGGATTGGGGTGTTGTTGTTTTGATAAAACTTGTTTTGCCACCAGACCTATTTTTAGAATTGAAAAATATTGTTAGCATATTCATGATGCGTCGTTGTACCAAACATTTGAAAGGCTGATCAATGCCTTAATGGAATATTGATCGATATTCACATCGTTGAACAAAAGCCGTTTATGTATATCAGATGATAATTGACTGCCTATGATTAGTCTTTCAATCGATCATGAGAGGCCGACAATGAGCTCAATATTTTGGCGTTATCTATAATTCTCTTAACAATTCAATTTCTACGAAAATTTCTACATCCAAGTATCAAAATCCAATATACCGTGTGTATATTATACTTTTTGTAAAAAACGTGTGTATACATTATGCTAATTGTAAAAATTGTGTGTATCTAGTATCTACTGAGGTTGAAATCGTTTTACTAAATGTGTGAAATAACCATATTTGTCGTTTTAGATTGTCTAGTGAATATTTTTTCAAATGTCACAAATAGAGCGAACAAAATTTTTCTGATAATCGATTGGCTGAGTTGGTGATGGTAATATGTGCTGTATAAATTAAATGATTAACGGGAAGTGAGTGCACGATTTTAAATTTAAATCATTCTTTGTTTGTGGCATGCATCAACGGTCTTCCATGTATTAATTAAATTTATTAGCAACGGCCGAACATTTAGCTTTACTTTATACCGCATAATAATTAAGAACGTAAAACACTCTAAATAGTTTACCCAACGTAGTGTAACAATTGTACTGTACTAATTTTAAGTTACATTATGACAATTTTATAATGTTATAATTATGAAGATTGAAAAGATCTCACTTTTATTTTACCTATGTATACGCACTGATTTCGGTGAAAGTGATAAAGTAGTCTACCATACTATATATATTTTTATATGTTTATATATCATTGTGTAATTATAATATACATGTCCTTTGGGAGTTAGTTCTCAACAATATTGTTTTTACAACGATTTCATTAAATCTTCACAGTTATATACAAATATCAACTCGATTAACTATATTTTTCATATCATATGCATATATACCTATTTTATATTTCCCCCAAAAAAATTTGAAGAAACGTGTTGTAAATGTAACAAAAATAATAATAAAACCACTTCTGGTTTTTTTCATGCTCTTGTAACGAAGAAGGTAATAAAAATTTTGTACTGGGTATCATTAGCGATGATAAAATGAACAACAAGACGAAACGAAACCGATAAATCACAGTCAGCTACTGCAGCTATTCCGCGATTAATTCATTAAATGCAATTTCAACAGGCAGTCGAAGTGAATTATTTTGTGTTATTTGACCAACGAATGATGAGCACATCGTTAATGAATTCGTGATTATATGTGTTACGATGAAATACTGAAATATCAAATATTATCTAGTAGTGTCCGTTTTCTTACTTAAATTCTAAGTATTTTAGGTGTATAATATTTTTTAGTACCGATACATCAAGTGTTACTGTTTACATACATATATTAACTAGTGCTACAAAGGTACATACAATTGTATGTAAAGTGAAAAAAATTGTAAAACAATTTTTGATTCTTTTATATATATATATATATATATAAAAAACACATTTCATTACATCATAGGTATATATTAATCAATAACGACGATAAAAATTCGTCCCACCCATTGGCAATAGATGCGCAAAGGATTTCGAAAAACTATTTACAATATGTTATTCGATAAATCTATTTATTTATGGATTTGGTAGATTTCGTCTCCTCCTGAATTTTTTATCACTCTGTGAATAAACGATCTTTGAAGCGTCAACGTCAGGCGACAGTGATTCTGGTTTTACATAATTTGAATCCTTTGAATTTTCCGGAACGAAATTCGGCACGAACTTGCTCCTGAGTAGGTAAGACGGTTCTTTAGAAGGATAAGGATCCTTAGACTTCAAAACGTACGGATTTTTGTAATTTTTGTTATTAAAATCCGTAAAATTCTCTTTCACGAAATACGGTTTGTAATTTTTAGTCCCATTAGTAGCTGTTGGTACGCTATCGGCATCAGCTTTAGATCCATCATCCGTCGATTGCTGATTACGACGCAGGTGTTCCGGAATAACAGATTCCTGCAGATGCAGTAACTGGGTGTTTGTCACCTCGCAATCGATCTGCATCATCGTCACGTGATTAGGTGGAGTTGAAAAAGTTCCTGAAAAAGCGAAAAACATAATTTCTCACATTTTCATTTCATAAAAACGTTAATTGTTTAGGAAAATCGTGAATTACCATTGACAGAAACAGCGGGTAGCACTAAGGACATCCTAGGTCTCGCGGTGTTGTTTTGTCTCGAGGCAGGCAGGAGCAAGTGTTCTCCGCTGAACCAGACGACGTAGAAAGTATCGTCGCGTCTTCTCAGAGCGTCAAAAAGTGAAGCGTGTTCCGTTAAAGTAGGTGAAAATACTTCGACGGCGTTGCTATTAGCCGTAGCGATGCTGTTAGTTTTTTGTTTAGTTTCCAAATTATTCTTAGGAAGTAACTTTGGTCTGTTATTCAATCGTTCGCGTACTGGAGAAGGAGGTTTTGGGAGTAGTAATTCTCCCAACGATTTAGTTTCCAGATCTGTTTTCGTTGGTTTAGTCCAATTATCTCTGTCCGGATCCTCGCCTATCCAGCGTCTCAACTCGCTGTCTAATCTTATCGATTCCGTCTGATTGATGTACATCGGACACATCGGTTGTTGAATCGTTGTCTTGTTAAACTGTTCCGTGTCCTCCTCGCTCTCTTGATTGTCAATATCCGTCCAAAGCAGCGATCTGCCGTGTCTGACGTTTGGTAAAGATGCGGGTAAGTTACTTGAAACTGTGTCGAGACGTTTATTTTGTGAGAATAGCCCCCTGGAAGAGAAGAACAAGTCTTTAGAGTATATTCGAAAGTTGAAATTTTGTTGGTCAGAAATAAATCGGTCAAGTTTCTTCAAAACCGTATATAACTGCAATTGCAAGGAGATTTTGCCAAAAAATATTCGATTAGCATACTGGTTAACATTGCAATTGATAATTCACGGATCGTGAACAGTCTGCAAAACCTGCTTGGAGTTGACATATGAAATGATGCGTAGAGATGTGAAAGAAAGAAAAAAACGCAGCCTCACCAGCTCCCAACGTTCAAGGACACCATGAAGACCATTGCAAGCAGGATTGCTGTATTTTTTCTATTTGCTCCGAGATTTAGGCTTCCCAATTTGTTTCTAGCCCCGGTCATTTCTTCGGTTGCGCAGAGCCTTTCTCTCAGAGCCATGTTTTCCTTTATAGAAAAATAACAGAAAGACAGTATCAGAATTTTGAACTCGGTTGCTTTGAAGAGTTTTTTTTTTATATTAACGTTTTGTCATGTCTTACCATTTTGAGCTGCGCATTCTCATCCTGCAGATCAGATATCTGTTTTTCGAGCGAAGTAACATATTCTTTTTTCTTTTTCCTCGACAAACAAGCAGATTCTCGATTCTTAATCATTCTCTGTTGCCTCTTTAATGCTTTTATTTCACACTCTTGTTTACCGCTCAAGTTTATCAATTCGGGATCATTTTTAATCATGATCTGTGTACAAGTGTTCGGTACATTAACTAACGGTTCAGAATTTTGAATTTTAACACTTGGAATAGAATTGATGATTTTAACTTGATTAGCTGATGTGATTTTAATGGTATTTGGTGGTTCAGACTTCATTTGCGTCGTTGATTGTACAATATTTCTCGGATTCTGAATTTTAATCTGTGCGTTCGATGGCAGTTTTAACGGAGCTACGGACTGAATTTTCAATGGCTGACCCGCATTGTTCTGCTTCACTTTTTGCGTAAGTGCCGCAAAATCCTGTGCGCTAAGGACTATTGTCTTCCGAGGTGGATCACCATCTCCAACATTCAACGTTGTGTTTAGTTTTGGCTGAATGCAAACCCTCTTTGAAGAATTTCCTTTAGAAAGTACAAAATTTCTACCATTCTGACTATTGATCGAGACCAATTTTATTGGCTGAAGCAACGACGAGTTCGGGACTGGCTTTGGGGATATCGGAGGCGAATCATTTTGCGGCGGTGATATCGGAGGTGTTTCCAGAGTAAACTGATGAAAATATGAAGAAATTGTTATCGTTTAGCAATTGATGTTTTGAAATACGCGATTTTCATTATTACTGGGATCATTTATTACCTTCACGTCCGTCGATGACGTCGTTGAGCTGTCGTGTTGCCATTCGGATCCACTTGACTCTGAATTACTGGGACTTGGCGACGGCGGTAATTGCGAATGTGGACTTCCCGGCTCTGTTTTAATCTCATCTTTCAACTCGTCCTTTATATTAAAATCTTCTGCAATAGTTAAAATCGATTCAATTGTTTTTCATTCGGACCTGACGCTGTAAGGATATTCCAGAAGACTCCGGAATGTAGGAATGTATACAGCTCTGTATACTAGCTATACTCGTTTCATTAGTACTCGTCAATATAATTATCATAAAAGATCTAAACTGAATATATATATGGAATATCTGTAACTTTACACTTGCAGATGATAAAACAGGCGAGAGATGAATGTTTTATCAGAAGCCGCGCGGATGTGTCCAAAATGCAAATACTGTATTATTTGTTATATGCACATACAGAATACGAAGTACTGTATTTTCTTATCATTGCGACGAATAAAGAAGTTAAAAAAACACCATTTTCGTATTGAAAAGCAAGGGAAAAAAAATTGTTATCGAACACGGAGCTGAATAAATTTATAACCAAGTGAAAATATGTGGACATGAGAAAAAAAAAATTCGATATTGTAAATATACTCGACTGTCCGTTCCCAGTTAATTATAATTAACAGATAGATGAAATATTCAATATTCACGTAAATGATATTCGTATATCTCACGGAATGGTATCTCTGATGCTCGAATCGTACTCAAATTCAATGTGAAAATAACAAAAAACATCTGTGATTAGTTTGAGGGGCGAGAAATCTTATCATACACACCAGCAGAAGAGAGATTGGGAAAGGAATCTGGACCCCACTGCATGGGGTCAACTCCAAGCTCCTCCAACGTAGGCAAGCTCTGCTGAAGAACTGCATCCTTCATTATCTCGTCAGGCGTTTCATCGTGACACGGAGACCCTTCGCCTCCCAACAGCAAGGGGATCTCCAATTCCGAACTCAGGGCTTGGAGAAAATCATCGTCCGGAGGCATCAAGCACTCGCCATCTGCGACAGAAGGAAAAGAATATTCAATTTTGTTTTCTTGAGAGTCCGAAGTAACTCAGAATGCCCGAGAGTGTAAATAAATAACGATCATATACAGTGTAACTTTGATTCACTCGGTCACTGATCTCGAAAAGCGTCTCCATGTATCTTTAGAGTATTCGGTTAGCCAAGACCTGGACATTGAAATTTGGTGTGATTTAAATTACGCAAGGCCAAGGCCGTCCAATGGTATGTTCTGTACAGCGGAGAGTCAGAGCTCTGTCGTAAGTATAGCTAATAATAATAATACAAGAAACGTGTTGAATGCGTGGTGAACGTCTGTCGTGAGGAAAAATGGTCTCTTTCTTCCTCGGCTTTTTAACCATTATCATCAGTACTGGACAAAATATGAAGACAAATCGTTACCAACGTTCATGGTAATACGCTAATAACGATAATAAATAGACTAAACAGCTGTTATTACAGTCAGAAAAACCTTACGATATAATTTACCATTCGGGTATGCATTCAGAAGGAAAAAATATGATATCCATACAAGCGAAATAATGCACGAAGATTTTATTCAAGTCTGGTGATTTGTATCCTGCAATATATTATGTACCTACATACTCCGTTACGCCTCTGTGTTACATAATATTTTTTCATTTTTTTTTTTATACTCCAATCGGACCTGTGCAAACGGTGTATTCATAGGTTTACACAACATGTACAATGTATACATGGTATGTGGATGATACTACGTCGTTTTTTACAACACGAGGTCAACTTCGTCGCACGAATTTTGCGATCTAAAGAACTACATCAACGAAAATTGATACAAGCCACATCAAAGAATTAACCAGTTTTTTCTAAAAATAAATCGAACGCTGCCATTTCAATCAGGAAATGTTTATTCAAACGAAACCGTTCGATATTCAAATTTGGAAGTGGAGGAAGATGATGATAGAAGAGACAAAAAAAAAAGATATTTTTTACCGGAACTGATAACAATGCCGGAGTGTCCACATAGGTGAAATTTTTATCGCTGACGGTATGTATATTCGGGAGAGTTGATAATTGTGCGCTAACGTGAGGTAAGGTGAACCCAAGCAAACCTCCTGTCAATGAACTCGGCGGAAAGCCGGCCGGCCGGTTGGTTTGTTCGCTTCCCTGAGTCAGCGAACCGTTCGTACCTATCTTCCTACCTACCGATACCTACCTACGCAAGCCATGATTCGAATGGAAGTCTAACAACAATCTCTTCGTGCCTAGACTATCGTCTTCGCGTCTCGACATTCTGATGTTTCTTTACAATTCACGAAGATGAAAAGAACAAAAGATAATAAATAATAAATGAATGAATTCTTCGCATAACGAGGAAATGATTCGTGACCATTTCCTCAATTATTGGTACCGGTGAAATCGGTAGTCCTGGAAACCATTTCTTTTTATTTGCTTGCAGAGTATGACTGTATCTCTCGGAGAAAATCTAATCGATGATCTTATTCTTAGAACAACTACGCTTCATGCGGGTGTATTGAAACTAAAGCTGAGTATATCGATGATTAATAATTCGTGGAGTGAAAGTTTGACTCTTCTAAGTCTCGTAGTAAACGAGATGCAATAACGGTATAATTATTCACTTTTTTCTGTTTGTTTTTCCATAGCGAAGCGTTTTTATACAGTACATAATAAATATAAATATCAACGCGGTCATGAAAAGATTTCGTATCCATTGATCTCGAATTTGAAAACGAATCTAGACTTTAATATCCCAATACATATTTTATCTACTTATAAAAGGTGTAAAAAATAACGGAATTTAAACTATTTTGATCTGAGGCGGAAATAACTCGTTGAAATAACGTGTCAATAGCTCGTAAAATAATGAATGAAATAATGAGAAGAATAATAGATTAGAAGTTTGAAAACATTATGTTGAAGTGACAAAAAAATAGGTTGAAATAAATGAAATAATAATTCAAATTATTCAGATCTGTGGGTATTTTTCGTCACGGTTATCGGACAGAGGAAGATAATGAACAATGCGAAGTGACATTATTTTGGTACTTCCTGTATACCGGAAAAAGACTTTCACACAGGAAACTAACAGAAACGTTTTTGACCCATTGTTGATTATAGTTTTGGGAAAGCGGTAAATGGAAAAGGTCAGTTCAGAGATATGCCTGGCTGTATATTCAAGGCGAGACCCCAATTAGTAATTCTGGTAAACAGTCATTATCGCGACTCTAATAATTCGAAATTACTTTACAAGTAATTCAGAGCGAATAGCTAAGCTACGGATTATTTTAACGTAATGTATTCCTTTCAACTGACCGACCGATTAACAATCATCCGAGAACCTAATTACCGACCTCAGAATATTCAATACCCGGTAAAAAATATCACCTGCGGTGTATCATGGCCTCATTGATCGATCATCCGTATATTAGAACACATGCCGAAAGAAGTTAATTAAAACAAATGATAACAGTTCGACGTGAATATGGAATTATAAAAAGCTGAAACATGTCGGTCAGAACTATTTGCTTTTAAGAAATGGTGTTTATAAAACGTCGAATCAATTAATTAACCTGTGAAACATGTGGTTTTTTTTCCTCCCAATTGTAGAAACTTCCCATTTCAAGCTTTCGTAATGTGTAATCGGAAGGAGTATATTGTTGATATAACTCAATAATCGAGGTCATGAAACCTGTGTCGAAAGACTAACAGTGATCAATGTATTACGTCTCTTTTCACACTCGTGTTAGGACCTAAAATTCCCTGAGAATTCCAGGATAATCCAACTGGATCCTTCTATTTTTCCCAGTGTATCGAGATACGATTTTTATTAACATTTCTCCTAGTATACTAAGACTATTTATTAAAAAAAAAAAATTGTATTTCCAATTTAATTTATCTCGATTCCGAGTAATTCCCTGAATGAACCCAATATTTCCAGGATATTCCTTAATTGATTTTTCTATTTTTTCCAAGTATATGGAGATACGATTTTCATTATTATTTCTGAAACCCTTTTCAATACGAAAATCGACCAGGACCAACCGCGAGAGACAAACTATCGTAAAAGATGATCTTTGCATCGTCAATATGACATTCTTGCAATCGATCCATCGACATTGAACGAATGTACAATTTTTGGTATATACTGTGTCAGTCGTCTATGTTTTTATTTTTTATTTTTTGATAACTCGACGCCGGCAGGTGTATTAGCGATATAATTCTTATCTACGACTTCGAGAATTGTAGCATTGTAGTTTAGTTTGTAATGGCTCAACATAAATCGTATACAATCCACCTAGCGGCTCGTTCTACACCGATGTATAGATTATTGAAGGAATGAAACAAAAAAAACTTGATAATTCGAGTCAGATGGTTAATATATTATATTTTTCTCAATTATGGACGGTGGAATTTCAAGTTGAATATCATTTATTTACCCAGGGACCAGTTATTCTCGTCCAAATCCATCATATCCAATATGCAGTGATCCGTCATACCCCTCATAATATGAATACCAACGTTTTCGTGTGAAAAAAACCTTCCACTCTATCGTTTAGTGATTAGAACGTTATCACAGATTAATTCAAGAGTCTTTTAACAATGCATTATTTCCGGCGTTCATATTAGAATTTTTCAATCACTTTGACTTCACACGATGCCATAATGTGCTTTTTTGTCTCTGTAAAACTTATTATATTGTATAAAACACACTTGAAATTCTTGGAGTAAAGTTGAAACTATCTTTTTCCTTTAAGCACCGTCCTTTTTTTTAATTATCACAATATATTGTACAGTAGATTTATTGACTCAAATAAAGTTATTAACGAATATTTTGTTCCTCTACTAAAAAGTCTGTTATAATTAAATCCTAAAATAAAATTCACAGCTATGAATGTAGGTACAGTCGGATTGTCGTATGGACGGAATTTTGAAAACGCAGACCTCGTGTCACTCGTCGGAAGAGAATGAATTTAATCCTACTCCTAGAAGGCCGGCAAGTGCCGACGACGAGGTGGGGATGTACCGTAAAAGAAGTCCGATGGAAGCTATGTACTTCGGTGAACTTTACTGCCTGACATCCACAACGTCTGCAGTAAGCGAAATCGAGTTTGAATCACTCTAAAACGGGTAAACTCGTTCCGTCTCTTTTTCTTTCTCTTCAAAAACTCTGTATACAATTAATATCCCAATTTGCACAATTTTGAAATCAACTGATCATCGATATATTATGCGTATATGTACATTCAAATCACAGCCTGAAGGAGCCACACAAAAATTAATATTGATTCTATTCAGTGATAGAAATCAATCAATTATTATACTTATATGGATATATGATTGAGGAAGAAGCGTCATATTCCAGAAACTTTGAAAGTAGGTAGGTATAGGTATAGTCGCCAAAAATGTGCACAGTGCCAAGTGCGAAGTAAGTATATTTTTCATCGGTACATATTTTGCTTTCTAAAACGGTATAATATTCGTGTAATGGAAAATATTATATAGTAAAGAAGAGTTTTCGAATTCCACACGTGTGTGATATTCATTTCACGTGGGTCTATGAAAGCACAGAGGAAATAGACGATCCTTGACAAATAATGTCGTACATTTCAACTGATATATTGCGTATTAAATTCGAGTAATTTTGCGTGAAGATAAAAAATTGTACGTGTTTATATGCATATATGTACGAATACGCAGTCAATAATAATCGTACTTTCGATCAATCGTCGATTGCTGAATTTATATGAATATTTCAAAGTATATAACTTCGTGTGTGGAGATAAAAATAGAAAACGAACATCCAGCCTTGAAATAAACTATGTCAGTGCATGTCCATAACATGCACATATAATTGTTTAACGACCACTATAGTCAATATCCTTGTAGGCATGGTACAGTATGTCGGGAAAAAAAAAATGATATCATTAAAATTCGATCGGTCAATGTATTTTATATACTAATGACGATGATTATTTCCAATCTCATTCATTCAGTATCTCTATATGTACATACGTCAGAAATTAATTGATGAACAATAAAATTTGGACATAAAATTGTTTCAAAACAAATTAATTATTATAATTTATTACAACGAATTCATGGATATTTGTCAACTGGATTATAGAAGAGAAAAACGTTTACATATTGATAAGTAAGAGGGATACAAAGTGAGTAAAGACCGGCTTGAAAATACACTCGTCGCTGGTCGTGCTGCACGTCGAATGCGCACGATAAGGATTCAGGGCTTTGATAAACGCCACTGATTCTAACTTTACGAGGAGGTAAATATCGTGAGCGTCGATGTGTTCCAAGGCTCTTCAAATCACGCGATTTATCATTTTGCATTGTAAAAATAATATTTTTCAATATTTTATAATATTTTTCAATTTCTCTGTGTAAAAATAATATTTTTACAATGCAAAATGTCAATAAAACAATAAAGAACGAAACAATGAGTATCTGTACATTGAAAAACGTTTATTTTACTTAAATTTTATTCTCCAAATCGTCCGATAAAAGCTACGGACTTTACGTGCGCTTTTGTATATCTACGCGGTTATGCGGTGTGTAGATACAACGTAATACGTTTCATGCTGTGTGTTCAAAACGAGATTTCACATAATTAATTCCGCGAGATAACTAGTTCCGGTGGTTTTATGTCGGTTAGGAAACGGGAGAGGGGAAGAAAAAAAGCTACCACAATCCGTGAGAATTTGACCATTTTGAAGTGATTACGTTCAGTAAATTTCCTCCACAGTTATCAGGAGATTTGAATACATATGGAAGTGGTTGAAGTATCGCATTTCTCAAACAACGAGACTCCCGTTGTACGTTATATATTGAAAGACGAAAATAACTGTCAAAAGAAAGCGAGGCTCTATCACAAAATCCAAAACAGCGAAAATCAAATGACCCGGCAACATGATTTTCCTGTTATATTTATCAAGAGACTCGGTAGAGTCTCGCGCCAAGTACATTAAAAAAAAAATTTTTAATACGCTGCGTGAGACTCGAAGCGAGTCTCTTTACCCGAATAGAGTCTTACAGAAGAAACGACGCGTGTGATGATAAAACGATGAGCAGTATTTAAATACTCTCTTTGTTTCTATTCATCCCCAAAAATATTCTAAATCTAGAATCTATATTTCTGCGGCGCAATACGCAAACGACATACGTAGGTATGACCGTGTGTCGAATACGCAGCAAAAATCACATGCCGGTAAAAGCGAAATACTGTGTCCTTGATAAAAGGATCGAATTGATAAAAGACGAAACGGTATTCACGTTATTTCGTCTGAAATTTACCAAGTGATAAACATTATCACAAACGATTCCCTAATTAGTACTGTAACCGAAGATTATGAGACCGGCGAGAGAGCCGGCAGAGACATATGGTAGTTTCATTCATCGAAACCAAACAAAAAATAAAGCGTAACGAAATGATGAATGAATTTGTTTACAGTGTTTTCTTCGCGGTCTGGAAGCTCCGACGATTCGATTTTTATTGTAAGGGAAATAAAATAACGAAACATATTGAATCTCGTCAAACACGTGCTACGAAATATTGACAAACTTATGTTTCGGACTGTACTCCCCCCCC